>JANPWX010000041.1:1808095-1824543 GCA_024734555.1 Trochalopteron elliotii
GGCCGCGCTGGGCCGGAGCCTCACGGCCGTGCTCCGGCTGCCCCGGGCTCGGCCGGGACTCTCCGGGTACTCACTGCGCCAGGGAAACTCGGGCTCAGGCACGGGGGGCGGGCGCGGTTCCCGGGAGGGAGGAGAGCCTTTGGCGGGAGGCGGGTGTCCGTGTGTCCCGGGGTCCGTGTGTCCTGGCTCCGCCAGCCTGAGGGCTGCAGGGCGGTGTGTGGCTGCAGGCAGCGTGTAAGGGCAGCCCCAAGCGGTTCCCTGTGCCTGTAGAATCCTGCAGTCGTTGTGCTGGTGCTTCCAGCATGGGTGGGTTGTGTGCTTTCCCATGGGATTTCCCGTGTCCACAACCTTTGGCATTAAGGCCACGGGCGAGGGCGTGGATTCTCCCTCTCTGGAGACACCCCAAACCCACTTAGATGCGTTCCTATGTCGCCTTCTCCAGGTGACCCTGCTTCGGCACGGGTGTTGGACTGGATGATCTCCAGAGGTGCTTTCCAGTGCAAAAAGTTCTGTGATTCTATAATGTACTCTTATACAGCACGGCTCAAATTTATTCCTTAATTTTTTAATTGTTATTTATCTCTAAGTATAGAAAATTGATAAATAGATGAGATGAGGGGGAGGAGAAAACACCTAGATGACTTTTGTGTGACTAACCAAACCCCTGCTATTTTCCTGTGGGCTATGCTGTGTTCGTAGGACCTGTACCTTTGTGAATGAAACAAACATTCTCATTTAGCAGAATATTATTTTTCTTATTATACACAGTTTGCCTTTTAACTTTTATACAGGACAACACTGAATCTGTGCCACAAGAACCCACCAAGAATTGAGACCCTCCATCAGGTGAAATTCCTGCACACAACTGTTTCTCGGAGAGGTCTGGAGGAGTTTTTTGATGATCCAGGAAACTGGGGGGAAAAAAGTGTAAAGTCTGGTGAGTTATATTTAGCATTTCTGGTGGTGATCTTTGAGCTGAAATCTGACCTGCTATTTTTGCATCATAGGGAGCATTCATAGCTACATAAAACTTATTTTTCTATGTATATGTACGTGCATCCACTTGTGCATCTTTATGCCTGTTAATTTGTGCTGGGTGTATTCAGTGTTTATGAAAGGAAATGGCAGTTGTGCAGCAAATGTTCTGCTGTAAATCTTCTGCTTTGCTCTGAAGTGAGAGTGTATCACAGAAGAGATGTGCTTTGATGAAATAGAAGTACCATGGAAGAAAACTAGTTCCGTGTAAAGATTCATCTGACAGCTTTCTGTATTCCCAGCATTTTACAAACACAAATAAACACTATGTGTAATTGCTTTTCTGTATTGTGTTTAAAAAACAAAGCTGAATATCCTCTAGGATGGCTGTCCAAGCAGTAGTATTTTAAAAGTGGTCTTTTTACTGTTGTGTCAGCTGGGCCTAACAGAAACACTTCTTTTTTTCCAGAATAAGAGAACTCTGTTCAATTAAATTAATGGTAGGTTTTTTTTCTCTTTTACAGGGGATTCATGGAATATAAAACAGCTCAGGGGCAAGAGTAGTGAAGACTTGCACAAACTTTGGTAAGTAAGTTTTAGTGAAGAAGCTTCTCTTCTTTCAGAGCAGCTCTGCACTTTTTAATAAAATGTGGCTGGTGAATTTATGATGCAGTAACTTAGTCTGCCACAGAGCTGTGCAGGCTCCAGCCAGCTTTGGGCTTGGGACAGCCCCAGTCCTGGCCCTGCTCAGAGCACAGAAGCTGCACTGCAGGTGGCTGTGGGACAGTTGTGTCTAGTTCAGAGGGCTCAGGTTTGGCACAAACCCTGTGGGGGTTGATTAAGTTGGACAGAGTTGGCTGTCAGTGCCTTCTGGTGGGGTGGGCACTTCATTCCATCAGGGTGCTCAGGCCCGCTTTTATTCTGATTTTGGAAGTTTCTGAAGCTGGAGGTTGCATTGCCACTTCAGGATGAACTTAATCAATACTGTGAACAGCTTTTTCCTTGCTTTGTCTTGTCCTTTTCCTGTATACATGTAAGAAGAATCTGGCTCTGTCCAGGTAGTGGAAGACAACTTAGTATTAAACTCTTCCCTCCTAAGCCCTCTTTATTCCAGACTAAGTAAACCTCTCCCTCATTCTCCTCTTTTGTTTCTATATGTGAAGCCAGCAGGTGCAGGATTTGGAATTACAGATGATAAGTGAATAACTGCTTAGCTATCCCGAGTTAATTTTGAATTACTGTGCTTTCTGCTCCAGGTATGTCCTGCTGAAAGAAAAGAACATGCTCTTAACTTTAGAGCAGGAATCCAAACGACAGCGCAAGCCTATGCCAAGTCCAGAACGATTAGAAAAGGTAACTTGTTCATACTGCATTAAAACTGTAACTCTTAAGTAAAATTGCTGAAAGATCAAGTGTTTGTAAATTTGTTTAAAGAGCTTTTTTTTTTTTTTTTAATTATTTCCCTGATTTTAGTGTCTGCACTAACTGCTCAAGTCATCATTTGGGCAAGGCAGCTTTCTCATTGTCCAGTGGGCATTACTGGGGCTGTGACCAGACTCCAGTGAAAACTAAAATAACCAACAGCCACTACAAACCATAAGCAATTTTTTTGTTTGCTTCTCCTGCTTCCTTCTGACCTCTGCCTCTGACCCCTGACTTCTGCATCAGCCTTGGATCTGGCTTTATGCATTACCCACCTGGTCTTTGATCAAATATCAGACTGTCAGTTATTTCATATCTCTCCTGCTCTCAAATTAGGTTTTTTAAGCACCCATTCCTTCCTGTTCTAGTACCCTGCTGAGAGAGAACTCATGATCAAACTCCAGCATGTTTTACCTTTGTTGTCCCTTTAAATTTTGTCTTAAGTCTTGGAGATATTTTAAATTTTCAGCATTGTTTTTTTGTTGGAGCATCCTGAAACTTTTTTTTACTATTTCCAGGTAGAAACATCTATGAAAAATATAGACTTGGTTGTCAGAGAAAGAGAAATTGCTCTGAGACTTTTACAAACGGGCCATGAAAAGCCAGTCCCTGGGGAGTGGAGAAACGACTTCTTGGGACGCACTTTCTGGTATGGAAAACCTTCTTTTAATGTGTGAATTCTTCTTGTGGTTTGTCCCTCTCCCAGAAAATCCTTATCTAATCAAGGAAAGATGCCTAGTCTGTACAGAACACAGGAGATAGAGTTAGAAACCAAGCCAGCAATAGCTGGGAAGAAAACCCACATACCAATTCTGTGATCTCCCAGACCATTTTATCACTGTATCTGAAACCAAGAGAAGCTGGTCAAATCCTAGAATTAAAACAATTTGTACATTCTGTAAGCATTTTTATCTCTCTCCAACAGGTACAGTTACAAGGAATGGCCAATACCATGGCACTTGAACAAAAAACACAAAAAGAAGAGATTCTATTACTTACCTCATGTCAATCACTTCATCAGGTAAAAAGATTATTTTGACATTAAAAGTTATCTTCTGATCTGTTTGTATCCTTATTCCACTTTAAAAGGAAAAAATAGCTGCAATCTTTTGTTTTTCAGCTACTAGACTGAAAATGAGGCTTTTTAAAACTACACCTTGCTCTGTTTCTTTTATTCTGTTCCCACCTTAGTTACTAAGGTACAGGGTTATGCAGTAGCACTGTAAAAGTAACTTCAAATGCAGACTATCAAAAATCCTCCCAGAACTTCTGTAGAATTCAGAAGCAGAGTAAAAATGTTACTTGGGAGGCTTTTTTACTTATCAAAATCAAATGGAAACTGAAGTTGTTAATCCCTGAGAGCCTCTATCTGAACTGGGGGGGGAACTCATTCAAGTGCTCACAAGCTGGCTGGAAATGAACCACACCAACTTCTCTGTTTCAGACTCAGACTTGAAAAAGCCTTACGGAAAAGGGCAAGGCAGCAAACCCAGGAGAGGACGAGGCAGAAGATCTTGGAAAGGAAGTTCCCTGACGTTGCTGTGAAATCCCAGAGCCAGTAACGTGCTGGAAGAGCACTGCAAGCAATTGGTCAAGTGTCAGTGGAACATGAATCATGTTCTGGAACCACAAATGACTCCACAGAGCATTCCAGAGAGTCTCCATCTTTTTTTTTTGTTTTTCATACCGCACTGGACTTTAATAAAACTTGTGATCTGGAATCAAAAAGCAGCTTTGGTGCCTAACTCAAATCATATCATTTCTGATCTTTCCAGGAACAAATGTTGTGCTAGCCAGAGTTACAAGAGTGAGACAAGCATTAGGAACACTGAAGAGCAGCCACGGAGTGCCAGCTGACAGTAACAAGTGTAGGGGTAATATTTACCTGGTTTAGTTGAACAAATGTGCATTAATACCAGACAGAACCATGAAAGCATCCAAGGCTCACAGATGAGCCTTTTCCCTGATCAGATTTTTCCTGTTATTTTTCTGATCTCTTTTTCTGACCATTTTCCCTGAGGTCCAGGTAATCTACGCAGGGTGTATTTGCTTTTGGCAGCAATGCACTAGGAAATGGGCTCTTTGCCCTGCTAGGAGGAATTGTTTCCACTGCTTTAAATCTGGCTTCTTAAATCCTCAGCAGGGGAACTTCTAATCCATTTGTCCTACCTTGATTTCTAGGACAAATTCAAACCCTTGGACAGTGTTTTTTTGCAGAGTGCAAAATGTTGGAAAGAAGACTACAATAGACTACTAGGAAATTGAAGGAGGTCCTGCTGTTGTGCTCAGTTGATGGACACACCTTCACCTTTCACTTCCTAAAAGCTTTTAACCTCCACAGGTGGTAGTCTAGAAATCTAGATTCAAGTCACAGAGAGCAGGCTTTCAGGCTGTGCTGAGCAGTATCATCTGGTAAAACACTGCAAGGGAACCAGGACTGTCTCCTGCCATCATTGGCACCTTCACTTCCTCTGCATCACAGAAAATTCCCACACTGTTTGTACTCAGAATCTTGACAGTGCAGAGAAAACTTCCAGCCATCTTTTGCTCTCTCTGTGCTGCTGGAATGTCAACAGATATTCCTACTGCACTGCAATTCTTTGGAGAGAAACAGAAGAGAAAAGCTGATTTGGCATCATGAAATCTAAGCATGCTAGAGAAGGAATGTCGTGACAGGTAAAAGACAGATAAAAGAAAGGCCTCATCAAATCAGGCCTGTTCTGCTAAATGGCCAAAGTTAGCCTGTCACTTCTTCGAAGTAATTTGCCAAGTTCACATGTGAAAACAACAATCTTGGTGTGAAAATCCGTTAGCAAAACAACCTCTTCCTGGGCTGAAAAGCAAATGCACCTGCAATAACAAGGAATTTGTCCCAGGAAAATTAGCCAAGAAAAGATGGAACCGATCCAAGAATAGATGGATTTGCTGGACAAGTAGAATAGCCTTGACTAACCAATACAGTAATCAGCAAGCAAGCTATGAACCAAGTTAACAGTTGCACAGGAGGTCTGTAAAAGGTGTATCAAAGAAGTGACGTGAGTAAAGAATTGGATTTTCCCGCAGGAAGAAAAGGGAGTCTCGGCTAAGCGATTCCCATCTCTGGTGACCCGGGGCGAGGGCGGGAGGCGGCGGCCGAGGCTGCGGCGCAATGAGGCGGGGCGGGCGGAGCCGGGACTGGAGAGCCGGAATGCACCAAGCGGCGAACGAAGAGCTCGCAGCGAAAGGAGACTGGAGCTGCGAATGCACAAAGTAGCGAAAGGCTGCGGCTGGAGCCGGCCGCGGGACGGCCCCAAATGCACAAAGACCCGAAGCAGCGGCGGAGCGGGAGGCGAGCGGGGAGGGCGCGGAGCAAAGGCCAGAAACAACCGGAGCTGCCGGGAAGGCGCGGCCCGGGGACAGCGAGCACGGAGCAAAAAACGCGCCGCGGCCACCGAGACGTGGCGAGGGGAGAGAGAGCGGAACATCCGCCCGCTTCTGGTCTTTGGCCGCGGGGGAGCGTCCAGACTTTGAGTTTAGAAAAGGGGTAAAAGACGGGAAATCTTAGATCACGACTTTCAGCGGACGAAAAAGCGATCAGACGTGTGCGGGCACTTGTATTGAGCAAACGGGAGCAAACGGGAGAAAAGGAAATTGCCAATTTTATTGCTATGGCGCAGAAAACAGCACAAGAGTACATGTACAAAATGCCTTTTCGATCGAAAGCTTGGGACGAGTTTTTGTGGGCAGCAGCCATAGAGGAAGATAGCAAAACCGTTACCTACACGGTATTTTATTAGAAATTCGTTCAAAACATTACAATCTGCTGAGGGGACCGCAGCCGCTGCGGCAACCCCGCCCCCGCGGGCTCCAGAGACATCTCGGTCAGTATCTCCGGTGTCTGCAGGTCCGTTTCTGTGCCCTCGACCCACCAACGATGGAAAAGTCGCCTTTTAATTCCGTTTTTCATGTTGAAAAGAGTATTAAATAATGTTATATCCACTTGAAAACTGCTTTCAGTCTCAGCCATGTGAAGACACCGGCAGCACCGGGAACCGAACAAAAAAAAAAGCCGGGAGGCGGGATCGGTGTGCGTGCGCCGCGGTCAAATGGTTCCGGCGGGACACGGTGTCTGTCCCCGGGCGGCGATGCGGGGTGGCCGCTCCCGCTCCACGGGAAGCCGCGGTGGCTGAGTTTGATCCTGCAGAAAGCCCCGAGCCCCGGGCACATTTCCTGCTCCCAGCTCCTCCCCAGCGCTGACGGTTCCAAAGCCGTTCCCTCATTCCCTGCCAGGCTCTGCGCGGCCTTTTCAACAGCCCCGGCGGCTCTGCCGGGCCCGGCCCGGCATCGGCGGCCCCGCTCCGCGGAGTTCCGCCCGCTCCGGGCCGGGAGGTGGGAGCCACAAGCGCTGCCTTTTTAACCCTTTACAGAAAAGGGTTTTTGTTTTCACTAGTTTTCCCTCTTTTCCTACAATAAAGGAAAGCTTACAAACACCACCCCCTGCAGTGTGCTGGGCTAGCAGTTCACTTATGTTCCACGAGAATGGAAACTGGACTGAGGATTTTTCTTCCACACTTGACAAGAGCTGGTGACTTGGATCACTTGGTACAGCTTTGCAGTTTACCTCATTCTGCAAGAGAAATATGCTTTAGCAATAACTTTGAAAAGCTGATCAAGCTACTTTGTCTAAAGAGGAATTCAAGATTCTCATGAGAAGACAAAAGCAGATTGGTTTGATAAATTACTTTATTCTTTGGAGGTAATGTGAAAGTTTTCAAATAGAAGCCTCGTAATTATCTACCCACAAGATCTTTTAGGATACAAAAATGTAGCAGTATTGTTTATTTTTTCGATCAGTTCAATGCTATTTGGTTTTCCACAGCTTTTGAGATAAGGAGCAAAACTTAATTGTGTCCCAAAACAGACCATCACACCCTTGTAAACTGAGCTGAAAAGCAACACTGAGCTGCATCTTGCAGCCTATTCCTGCCCCAAAAAAGTCATCCCCATTCCTATGACCCTGAGTGCACCTTCCCCATGCAAACACAGGCACTTACAGACGCTGCTGGGAGGCACAGGGGGAGCCACAGCAGCCGTGAGCATACACAGCACCCGGAGCTCCCTGCAGCAGGGTCAAGCCACGCACTGAAAGCTTCTGCCTCTGCTGCCAGCCTTGGAGAGGCACTTCTCTGTCTCAGTTTCCCTGTCTCCAACAGGTTTTGCTTCTCACCAACATCACAAAGGCATTCAATACATTCTTAAACAGCAGGTGGAAAGCAGTGCTTGCTTCCTGAAATGAAACTGCTCCGCCATCAAAAAATGAGCAAACCAGTGCTTCATCCAACATTCACTCCATGGAATGTAACACTTGTGTGACACAGTAAAAGTTGACACTAAAACAGATCACTGAATACAAACTTTCAGCTTTTAAAACAGCAGAGTCACTTTATCTGCAAGTACTCACAAGCTTGCTCCAATAGAAAAGACCAACTTTTATTTCTGAAGAGAAAAATAAGAGCATTTTAAGGCCAAAGTACCAGCAAGGAAGACTAGGATGTGAAAGACAAGAAATTAGATAAGAAATAATTAATAAATAAGCACAGGCATTTGCAAGGTTATGCCTCTATCTATTAGCTAACCTGTCAAGCTGTTCCCAGGAAAAGATACTAGAGAAAATAGACATTTATACAAAATTATAAAATGCCTGTTCCATTAATTATTGCTTTACAAGGGATGTAAACATCCTTTTTCTATGATAGTACCACTTAGGTCTCTCGGAATTTCTAAGGTTTGTTCAAATGGAACTTGAATGATGCAAAAATCCCAATAGAAACTTTCTACAAAAAAGAGTCCATCCCATTCCTGAGTATGCTAAAGCTATAAAACAGAAGGAGCACCGAGCAGGCAGCAGTTTTCACAGTGAAGAGCTCTAAGGACATTTTCTTTCTACACACTGTTTCCCTCCTTCTTCATATTCTTGTTTAGAAATCCACATCTGCTGGAAAGTACCCTACAAAAAGAAACAAAAGCAACGCACAATGAAAAAAATAGCAGAACACAAATGATGGTGAATTGAAACACAATTAGCTTTTCCTAGGAGAGAAAACCAGAAAGTCCTTACATTAAATGAAGTATTAGGACTTGACCTGCTTAACTGTCAAGATCTTGAGTTTTACTGCTAAGGGATTCAACTCAGAACAGCAAGTGCAGCACCAAATGCTGATTCCAGTCTCCCCACGATGCTAAATCAAGCCCCACAAACTATTTCGGTGCTCAGTTACTTGTAGAATTAACCTGAGGAATATGATGCACAAACAGGTTTGCTACTTTCATGGTCTACTAGGTGCAACAGTGGAGAGAAAGTGCATGTATTTCAAGGCTGCACCTTGCCATTAAAAATGGGAGAACATGGCAGGATATGCTGTCATTGCAAATGCTCACACCTTTTTAAAACGGCTTCTCTTCCCCTTAACACAAGGATAGCCAAGGCAATGATGAGGTAGCACAGGCTCTGCCATGCACACCTCTGGGCAGTCAGATTTCCAGGTGGCAGTGCTGTTCAGCACAGCACCACAGGTTTACTCACCAGAGAAGCCAAAATGGAGCCCCCAATCCATGAGCTGAACCTCCGCTCCACGGTCGTGTTGTTGGCGATCAACTTCAGGCGCATGCTCTGCACAGAAAAGGAGCCAGCACCAAATGTCACACAAACTGTCAGCCCTTAGGTGACCTTTAAGGACAAACAGTACAAGGAACCCGGTGTCTGTGCCAATACCCAGCTGAAAAAGGTCCATTCTAGTACATCTGCAATGCTGCTCACCTGCCCTGCACTGACAATTCCAAACAACCACAGTGGAACAGGAAATGTAGTTTTTACCTTGTCTCCCAACTGCAAATTGTTAAGGCAAGGAATGGGGCAGGTGGAGAGCAAGAATATCACAGTGTAAAGTGTCATCTCCAACACTGCACTGGGGCTAAAATGACTTCTGTTGCTACACTTAAGTCATCTAGTTTTTTTTGGACCCATTCATTCCTTTTGCTTTCCAAATGCCTTATCGCAATAAAATCTTTGAATTTCAACGGGCTCCTCCTCAGCTATTCTAAGCAGTGAATACATTTCTCAGTTCCTCCTAATGTTCATCATTGCAGAGTTGTCACAAGCAGAACAGTTTTACTTGAATACTAAAATTCAAGAAATACCCTCATCTATATCTACTCTCTGATGCAAGGTATCGATACTTTCTTCCACATCAAGTGATTCAAAAAACATGTCAATACGTTACTCATAGACAAAACCTGGTGATTTAGGTTGTCTGCAGAATCAAGCAGAAACAACTGCCACAACAAAGTGACCTCAGGCAGAATGACTGAATGTGCCTCGAGTTAGTCAGCAACACTTCAAAAGAGAGACCAGCAAGAGAAATACCGGCTGTTGCTTGGGGACAATGACAGAACTTAGGATCACAATGTGAAAGCAAGAGTGGAGCAGTAAAATGCTCAAGGAATACTGGAACTTATTCTGTAAAAAACTCTTCAAGAATTCTTTCTTTTCTTTAGAGAGGGGAGTTTTCTTAACCCTGCAGAAATCTGTTCAGCCCTCAGGCTCCTAAGAAAGTCAGTGCCATGATATCCCTGTGTATTTATGTGGCAGAAAAGTCAAATGTGAAGTACTCAGTGCAGTCATGGAAAGAGATGTTTTACCGGTGGGGTTTTCTGAGACAGCTCTCGGTTCAACCTGTCTGTGAAACTCTGTATTAGAGTGTTTCCTCCTGCTACAATCACACTGCCATAGAGACCCTAAAAAGAGAAAAAAGAAATAAAAAACCTGGGGCTTTACCTCAGAAATCATTCTGAAAACAGCTCTTTCTCACAACAGAGAGGGGTGGCACAAATATGTATAGTCAGCAGCAATAACACATCACTTGATGCCAACAGTATTACCTCTCCCAATTCAATTATTATTTCATCACTTCAAAATATTGCAAGGAAGCTTAATACTAAACTATAATAGGAAGGCAGAAGCCGTATGTTCTATATGATTTCACAGAACAATTTCTACTCTGGAGAGCCCTCAACCTGCAGATCTCCCCTGTATCCAAACTGTTGGGTTTTTTACAGCTGACTGCAACCTCAAAAGAAAACCCCACAGCCCTGCAGCACTTATTCTATCTCACTATTGCTGCACTTGGTGAACACACAACATGGCCCAGCCCACTAAGTCCTCCCCACACACTGGTTAACAGAAAACAATTTTTGAAAGAACTCTCATGCAATCTGTATCAAATTGACATCTTAAAAAAACTAGCACATTTATTTTAAAAAGAATGTTTTCCTTTAGAACTTCTCCTCCTTCTGCTCTTTGTAAATTCCATCCATGTTCTAAACATAACGATGCCTAAAAATCTGAAGATAACACTCAAAGTTACAAATAGAAATGCTTATCTGAAGCCAGTCCAATCAAAATTATGCAGTGCCAGCCACAAAATCTGCACATTAGATCTTTAAATAGGGGTAGAAACACTAAGTAGAAGGTCCTGATTTAGCATTTTGGGAGACAAAACACTAATGGTACATATCGCTATCTACAAATACAGAATACTTACAGAATTATTTTAACATATTTATCATGATTCTAGGAAGTGCTAGGAAATTTCTTCACTGTGGCTGTTCTAGTCCCAAAAACATGTATCAGCACCAAAATGTCCATGCCTTAAAATCCTGCCTGGCTGACCAACACTTACCGGCCTGATATCTATATCACACATTCCAACGCTTGTTGTGACAACGTGGCTCACACCCAACATCGTGTTACCAGATAAACCCTGCAGGGAAAATTAGCAATCTACACATTATTGCTTCAAGAGAGCAAGGCAGAGAAAAGCCCTGAGTTGACTTTTACCAGTGTGATTGGAAAGAGAGCTAAGCATTTTGTTAGGGAAGGAAGGAACAAATGTAACCCTATTTTCCCAGTCAGCTCATCACCACCCAACTGGAACATTTTGTCCTTCCCTTCCCCAGCCACAGTTCAAGACAGGCAAATTCCACCCCCAGGAGAACCCCACAGTGCAAATACGTCCAAATCACAAAATTCAAAACCTTACACAAAGGAAAGCCATGTGCTGGCCTTGTGGTGCACAGCCTTCCAATCACAGCTCCCACAGTGGTTTTACCTTTACATTGGAAGGGTCAAACAATCCCTCGGGAATTTTCAGACGCTCGGCACCAAAGTCACAGTTGTAGCCATTGGGGAACTCGTAATGAACTGTTGGCATCTGTGCTGCCACCCTGGAGCATCAGACAGAAAAAGCAACACATTCAAGTGCTCTCTAGACAGGATGACAAGTCATCTAAGCAGTCTTCTCAACTGCAGTTCCAGTGGGAATACTGTGATTCATAAGAATCCAATAACAATTATAATGATCTCATCTTGGAATATTGAACAAAAACCTATCACCTCGGTATATGCAGTGCTCCTACTTTCATAAATCAAATTTCAGATAAAACCTTCTTCCATAACAGCAATGAACAGGCTGAGCACCACATGCACAGCTGGAAATTGTTTTTACAAGAAAGAAAAAAGTAACATACTGTTCATCATAGGTTGAATCTGATACTTGGAGGACAGAAGCCTGGAAGTCCTGAATGACACACTGTGGAATTAAAAATAACATGAATTTATATGAATTTGAGTCCTCGATTTTATAGAATTTATAGAATTCATAGTAACTTTTCAAAGATTTTCTCGTTCTTCAAGGGAAAATGCTGATATTCTTGCAAATAAAACTTATTTTTGGAACACTCAGGGGAGGTGAGAGCAGGAGGAATGATCTACTTACATTACACATGTAGTTGTGCCAAGACCTGGTGACCTGGGGCAATTTCTCTTTTCTCTTCCAATTTGCTGGTGACCCCTCACGAACTGCCTCCTGAGATTGTAGGGTACAAAGTCATCAGGTAAACATTTGAGCCTCCCCCCAAGACAACACTTACTAAATAAAGTTACTTTCCCACCTTTGAAGCAATCATATACGGAGGAATTATCTCTATGTTCATTTCCTGAAACAATTCCCGGCACTGCATAGTGATAAAGTCTCCTGCAAGTGGTGATTTTACAATACCTAGAAGGCAAAGAGAGGATCCAAAATAAAAACCAAAACAACTAACCTGGAAAGTATCCAAATCATGAATAGACTCTCCCCTCCCAACTATTTGTCAGTGAATACTATTAGGTTTTTTTTTCCTTTTTAAGGGGGCACACAGATGTAAAAGCAGTAACAGAACTGTACAAGCAGAAATCACACTAAGTCAACCATGACACTGCAGTGCTGTTATCCATGAAAGTTTGTACCTTGCTGAAGTACATATCCATCATGCACTGGAATAGCAGTGGTGTGTGTTGCTCCACTATCCAAGATGAGACCTGTAGATCTCCCGTTAGCAAAACTAGTCCAAATGATTAAGGAAAACATTGTAATTTTCACTTCAGAAAGAAAGCGCTGCCATACAATTAGATCATAACTAGGAACGAGGACCCAACGTTATTCCTTGCTTCTACAAAGGGATTTGTCATTTTCCAGTGTGTATCATCTTTCTGTGAAGTGCACAATCTCATAGAGAGAGCAGCATTTAACTCCCATCTGTGAGCTAGCTCAAGCTGTGGATGTACAAGGGTGAGACTTCATGCCACTACTATGCAGCAAGCTCTAAGTACATCCAACTCATTTAGACTCGAAGCTGGAAACCTATTACTAGTTTAAAATAATTACAAATATTCTTCTTAAGGCTATGAAAACTTCAAGCTC
The DNA here is from genome assembly GCA_024734555.1 of Trochalopteron elliotii. Taxonomy (NCBI): domain Eukaryota; kingdom Metazoa; phylum Chordata; class Aves; order Passeriformes; family Leiothrichidae; genus Trochalopteron; species Trochalopteron elliotii. The sequence continues at coordinate 1,821,271 of JANPWX010000041.1, forward strand.
TAATTACTGTATTTAGTAGTGTGGGCATCATCATTTCAGGTCTGTAATATTCTTATCCACAGTATACAATGGAAAAAAACCCCTAATAAAAAAATTTCTTGGACCCCGAGGACAGAGTCAGATTGGGAGAACTTCAAAAATGAACTCTAATGCCTTAAAGTTCTGAAACTGAATTTGTTTACTTCTTGCCTGGGCCTTTATGGAAAAAAATCAATTTGAACAAACTTAGGCATGCTGTTACACTTGGAATTGCCTGGAAAAAGTTTAGCACAATTTCCTAGGGGGAGGAAAATAAAACCATGCAGTGAAACATTTGGAAGGATACGCTGTCAGAACGGCAGTTTTACACAGGAAAAAAGCTGGGATGTTATAGTGTTCAAACATCAATTCCGTCAGTTTCTCACGCTTTGCCCTGGTATTCCACTAAAAAAATAATAAATCCAAACCACAAGTAAGTGACCAAAAGGAACCTGTGTTTGCACACTGATTGCTAACACAATAAAGAAGTGATTAGAAAAATTGCAGCCACAGTTTCAAATCATACCAAAATTCTACAGAAATGGATTTCTAGTAATTTACTTCTTTAGGACGTTTTTTATTCCATTTATACTACCATACATCCATGCTTATCTATCACACAAAAGGACTACACACCTTTTGCATTACAATAGATTTCTTTACACTTCTAGAGCTCTTCCAGTGTCAGTTTCCCAAAGAACTCTCTAAAACAAGCACCCTGCCTTTAACAAGGGGAAAGATGCATGAAGGAACTTGCCCAGTGGGAAGAAAAATAAATCCAGACTTTCCAGTTCCCAAAGTATCTTTCTACAGTTCCACTGTAGTTGTGATTAAGCCAGGATACATCTCAAATATTCAATACATTACTGAAAATGTGAAGTGCTTTTAAGCCAATACAACAAAGTAAGATGAGGTTTGTAAGGAGAATGTCAATGGGAATGTCTCTATTCAGACACCCACTGAGCCATCAAACATCAAACAGCCATTGCAAATCCATCCACACTCCACAGGCTGTGATTCAACACAAGGGAATAATGAAATTCAAGAAAATCCTTTTCATAAGGTTTTATTAAAGAAAGGCATCACTTGTGTATGGCGTGTCAACCTTTTCTACTCTAACTTCAAGATCTGCCCTTCAAATGCTGAGCATTTTAAAACAACAGAAATCTTGTCCAGATTTTCCCAGAAATTTGTATTTATCCACTTCAGCTGCCTTACAGGACCACTTACAAAAACAAAGACAGAAAAATTAAAACTCCTCCATTATAAATATTATTTTGTGTCACCTAATATCACTTGTAAGGCTGAATGAAGCGAGATTTTTTGATGGCATTTTATTAAGTGTAACTTAATATATTAAGACATCTAAACATCTTTTCGTTTTTATTCTAGGTTGTAAAATTCCTTTTTTTAACTTCTGGCTTCTTTTCAGTAAGTGAAAAACAACAGCATATTGTAAATACTTTCTAATACAACTCATACAAACTATTTCAAATTGAGGGTTTTTTAGACATTTTCCAGAACCTGTTCAAGTATTTTAAAACTGTCATTTCTGTAGCTAAGTTTTAGCACTTGTCACCTAGAAGTCATTGTCAGACTTATCCAGGACTAATGTTTGCAGAGTCAGCAAAAAGACTTATCAAAGTGCACAGCTGCTTTTACTCACTGGTGCTTCAGACATAAGGACAGGATGCAAACTTGCTTCAGATTTAATGTGCATCTTGTAAGTGTGATCCAAAATTGCCTGGAAACTATCCCAGTCTTCAACTGTAACAACATTAAGACAAACAGATTAGTTACTTCTAACTTTTGTTTAATTTTATAAATACACAAAGGCTTTCCAATTTATATTTTTGCACTCTTCAGTCAAAAGCTGTCCTCAGCAGACACACACCTCCTCTAACAGCCCTGCAGAATTCTCTTCCTCCACAACCACCATGACTTCAACAATTATGCTGAAAGTCCACTAACAGTGAAAACCAGTGCAATTTGTCAACCACCAATCTGTTCTTACAGCCCCTGTTGCTGTACATAGCATCTGTCAACACAACTAGGACTTCCTGCAGCCTGGCAACGCTAGTTTAAAATCAGGTAGAAAAAGACAGAGCATCATACTCATTCCATTTTTTAAAGGTGAAATGGCTTCCATATGCTCCCTTGGAACTCTCAGGGCATTAGTGTCTATGTAGTAAGTCGGGCCCCCTTGTTTGCCTTTGTCACCATCTATCTCCATCAGAGTGCTGCCATTGTCCCTTTCTAGCACCACACCAATGGCTGTTGGAAAATCAACCTGCAAGGCAAGAGGCAAGCAGTACGTGAGGATTAGAAATGTTTTAGAAGTTGGTGTTTTTCTCATAAATGCAGAAGTTTCTTTACACAATACAGTCAGAACAAACCCCAATGTATTTGGAAGGGTTGTAACTTGCAAAGAAGAGCTAAGGCATAAATTCATGTTGAATTTCCATCGAGGCACAGATTCTCTCACCTTTGGGCAGTCCTCGCCTGCATAGCCTGCTCTCACTGTGTACGAGCCAATGTCAAAAACCAGAGCCCCAACTTCATCTGAAAAGATTGTTAATAAAGATAAAGAATGGTTATTATGCTCTTCTGCAACCCTGAGCTTTCCCTGCCTGCTTTACTGGCAAAGGAACACAAGCAAATCAAGAGATCTTGTAGAAAGCAAGGGGAAACTTCTCTATTCAGAACTCCCGCTACCAGAGAGCTATTGGAAAACTGCAGACAGGCTTTAACTAGGGCGGGCATTGCAATCCCTCCGTACGGTGTAAGAATTTTAGCAGAAGAGGGAAAACTTAGTACCAGCGAAACAGATAGCAAGATAAAGTTTTCAAAAAGTTTTAATTTAACAGTCACATGAAGTCAGGCGAGCCCAGATACCCCCGGGGGTGATGAGGATGAGGAAGGTGGGACTGAAAACATCGACTGTGCGAGAGAAGGGGTCAGAGCCCGAAGCGCCCATCCCTACGGGCACGATCCCTGCTGATCTCTGCACATCCTAAAGGAAACCTGTCGGAAACTAACGGTAGTCACAGGGGACGTGCAGAGGGGCTCGGGGGAACCACGCCCGGCTCCCGGAGTGCGGGGACCTTCTCCGGACCTCGGTATTGCCCGAGGCCGCGGTGCGAGCGGTCCCCGGCGGAGGCACCGCGGGACCGCGAAGGACATAAACAAGGCCCGCGGCCGCCGCCTCACGGGTAGGACACGGCGGGGCCGCGGCGGCGCCGGCCCGGGCTGAGG
>JANPWX010000041.1:1824942-1863751 GCA_024734555.1 Trochalopteron elliotii
CAGAGGGGCCTGGGGTATCTCCAGTAAGGGCGACTCCACATCTATGGGCAGTCCGTTCAAGTGAGCCATCATTGCACAGAAAAGTTCTTTCTCATGTTCAGGTGGAACTTCCTGTACATCAGTTTCTGCCCGTTGTCTCTTGTCCTACTGCTCAGCACCACCGACAAGGGCCTAATGCACCCTGTGACACCTGCCTGCAGATATTGTTGAGGTCACCTTTCCCGAGGCTGAAGAGGCTCTGCTCCCTCAGCTTTTCCTCATGAAATATTCTAGTCCCTTAATCATGTCCTCCGCTGGACCAGCTCCAGGAACTCCATGTCCCCTCCCACTGAGGAGCCCAGAACGGGACATGGGGAAGGCTGCCCGGTTAGCTGGAGTGGGGACAGGTGGCTTGTGAATCCTGAGGGCTGGCAGGGTGAACTTGCTGCTACACGGGGAGTGGGATGACTCCAGAGCATCGGGACTGTGGACAAGAGTTTCTGCCCTTGGGCCCTCCCCGAGTCCTACCTGACAGGAGGCTGTAACCAGGTGGGATCAGGCTCTTCTCATAGCATGAGAGGATATAACCTCAAACTGTGCCAGGCACAATTTGGACATCATTGAACTCAATGATCTCAGAGATCTTTTCCAACCTAACTGGTTCTGTGATTCCCCTGCTGCTGTCACTGCTCTTTTGGGCTTTTCCGCTGAGAATAAAAAGCTGTTGAAGCCTATCTTGATAGCCCTGCCTCGGGTGGTTCCGTTCTTCCTTGGGGCAGACCCCTTGGTCTCTGAGGCTGGTGTGTCTGCAGAGCTGGGCATTTCTGCTGCCAGTTTTACAGCTGAACTAGTTAGGATTTCACATCGCCTTGTTTGGTGTTGGAACGCTCAGCCAAACCTGGTGTTCAGCCAGAGGTGGGTAACTATAAAGCCGTAGGAATTAAAGAAAACAAAAGAAAAACCTCAGGCCTAACTAGCAGTTAGCATTAAAGACAAAAATTTTAACTGGAGAACAGGGGAATTGGCTTAAAGTGCAAGTGTTCCTGGTGTGCACCTTACTGAATTTTTGTGTGAGGTGGGATTTTTTAGGGGATGGGAAGCTGTGTGTTCTTTTAAAGTTCTCATAAGATATGTAGCTTGTTTTTGTAATACTGCAGCAAGGATCTTCAAGTGATTAGATTTAGCCTGCTTAATAGAATATTTATTACATTTACATTTGACTATAAAGTTTTGGATAGCACAATGAGCAATCTCAATAGCACCTAAACATTGGACTACAAATGATAAAAAGAAGTGTTTCTTGTATTTTCACCATAAAACAAAAATTAATGGTGTGAGCTTGCTTTGTCTTACTTGGATAGGGAATTCAGAACTTCCTACAAAACTTTGAGGTTTTTTCCTAACTTGTGACTTAAGTTTCAGTTATACCTCCCTACTTACACTGAATTTAATCAGGGAGGTAAGAAGAGAGATAGAACTGACATTAGGTGTACCCAGTAGTTTTTTTCTAGAAGCTGAATAAATAAGCTTGGTAAAGCTGTTGAGAATTGAACGAATCACTGCAAATCTCAGCAAACTTTATGCTGGTGAAGAGGAGGAGCAGCCTAGATGTGTTTGTACTGCAGCTCCCAAGATGCTGCAGTTAACACTGGGCTGGTGAACAGCAATCCCCCTTTAAGGGGGAGGGTGTCAAAACATGAGAAAAGTAGCAAAATCCAACAGTTCCAAGGGACAGCCACTTGAGTGGGGTTTTTTTTTAAGCACAATTATGACAGTACAAGGAGGTGATTTGATTTACCAACTCTCAAGGGCAAAGAACTTAATTTGACACACAGTTTGAGTCTCTGTTTCTTTAAGGAGCAAACTTCATAATTTTATCATGCAATTAAGAAATTATTTTATAATTTGTAATACAATACAACTACAACATATAGATGCTAGAATTAGAAACATAAACCCTGCTGTTTCATTAACTATACATCATAAAGCCAGTGCACCTTCATTTTGTGTTATGAAATATTTTCAAGTCAGTGTGTTATCATGACTTCCAGTATGTGGCACTAATACTCAAGGCAGAGTTCTTTGAGGAGGAGGAATTAATTGCAGATGAGAAAAGCAGTTCAGAAAATTTGGAATTACCTTGCCAGAGGTTCTTCATTTACCTCCTTCTTTACTTTAATTTGCAGTGATGTTTCCTTGTATGCAGGTGATAAGTGGCACTTCAAGCCAGATCCTGCTCTCTGCACAACAGCTGCTTGTGGCTGATCTGCAAGCCAGAAACCAACACAGCATTCTGCTGCTTTACTTGTCTTCAATAGTTCTTCAAGACAAGAACATGCCCTGGAAATCATGTTGGTATCTAGAAGCCCCAGGATTTGATAGCCATAAGGAACAAAGCCAAGTCCATGCAATTCACGAGAAGTCTGGAGTATAAGGGGAAGGAAATATAGACTGACAACTCACTAGGGGCAACTCTTGTCTTCCTTGTACTGTTCCAGGTATTTAAATCAGTGGAAAGTGTGCAGAGCATCATCACTGTGGTTTGACAGGGTTCTGCAGTGACTTTGCTTTGCAGCAGGTGGATAACCCTACACTGTCCCATGCACGAGAGAAATAGACTTGAGGCATCTGTTTTCAGCAGAGTCCAGCCTGACTTACAGAGTTGGAAATTTCAGATTATTTAAGTGATATCGTCCTATGTTTGCATAAGAGAAGGTGAGATCTGTAATTTTGCTACCACTTTCTGTAGTGAACCCAAATTTTTGGGGGTCTTTTAATAATTTTTGCTTAGTTTCATCAGAAGCAAGGATTATAAAATCAAGGTAGGTAGAAAGAATAACTGTATTTTATCTAGGTTCCCATGTTAGTACAAATGGCCATAATATCATGGCAGGAGTTGTGGATGCAGGTGTAACACAAACCATGTGCTTTTCATGGGAATATGACATACTGATTTACTGTATGTGACATTATATAGTAACTCCAGAGCCAGACACTGGCATAAATTTTCCATGGAATAAAGAAAAGAATCATTTAAAAGTAAGGCATAAACCAAGACATCAAATGATGATGCTAACTCATAAGCAAAAATTAATTCCATCAGTGATAATGTGGAGAAACAGAAGTTTCCTAATTATTGCTTTGAGATTTTTAAGACTTCATTGTTTCAAGCAAGTGCATTCACCTTTTTGGCAACATAAAGCCATGTAGAAAGTAATGTACATGTCAAACCAAAACTGAAGAGGATGATTTTTTGTTTCTCAACAAGCTGCACTTCCCCATGGGGTGGCTGATGGCCTGTTGCTTTTGGGCTGTGCCCTACAACTGCCAGCCAGTCTCCCAGACTGCAGTGCCAGCAGACTGCCTGTGACAATGGCTTATTCATCATGTCTGGCTTCCTCCTTGTTTCTTGATTGCAAAATGTGTGTTAAAGGTTTTATTTTTCCTATTTTCAGATGAGGTCTTAAATGTTTATGTGAACTAGGGAAGCATCTGTAGATGAAAAAGAAAAATAATCATTACTACTTCCTCACTCAAGAACTTTGTACGACCTCTGAGCTTTCCACTTTCTTTGCTAAAGTACTTGGGTGCTTTGTCAATTTAAATATTTCCCTTCCTCGCAGGGATGCTGAGTATAAATGTGCTACCATTCTCCTTCTGCAGAAAATGAGCAAGAACAGAAATTAAATGCTGAGCCTCACTAAGGAGCCTCAACATTGACACAGTGAGTTTTAGGTTCTTATCTCAGACTGAAGTCCAAGCACTGAATTCTCTTTCATATAAAATGTACTAAAGACAGACACCTTAAACCTGGATAACCACTGTAGAAGCTGTTTGGTCTTAGCAGTTGAAAATTCTGAGGAAAGGAGATGTGTCTGAAATCCCTCTGTGACTCCAGCAAGGCAATGCTGAGGCTATATGTTCCAGAATCTTCTTTTGGAGCTGGTGTGTTTAACTAGTTCTGCAAAGGACCCATGACTCACTCTTATTGTAGAACAGGATTGAAGGAAGAGGTGATGGTGCTTGCCATTAATACACAGTCAACTTTCCCTCACCAATGGATGGCCTGACTAGATTTCAGAGAGCATGCTGAGATTCCATCTGACTGGCTGGAATAATAGTGACTAGGATGTGCTGGAGAATAGGGGGAAACCATGTAATAGTGGAACTACTTTATAGTTCTGTACTGTAAATGATTCCTGGGAAACCACATTAGAGGCCTCCAGACCCTTTCATTGCTTAGATCAGGCACAGTAAGGAATCACAGAGCCAGATTTGATCAGCATGTACAGCAATACTTGCCTGGAACTGGTTCTGAGGTAATTGGTCTTCTGGGCTGAGCTGGCCCTGGCCAGAACTGAAGTGTGCCTGAATTGCCCTTCTCAAATGAGTCTCTTGTGCACATATGTCTCACTTGGCTCAGATCTGGCAGAACTCACTGTTTCAGGCTTACTGCTTGGTCTGCAGTTGCTTTGGATTCTTGCAGGGCTTATTTGCTTGGCAGCTGGGCCAACCCTGACCTGGCTCAGTACCTCTCCTGTGCAGAAACAGAGCTCCTTACAGCTGGGAACCAGCTTAGCCTGACAAACAGAGCTTTGTGTCAGCTGAGCCCTGTCATTAATGAGGGCATTGATCCCCTGTGCTTCCCACTGTGACATTGGCAATTTGGTTACAAGAGCTGAGCAGGTAGCATGGAGCACTGATCTACTTCCTGTCCAGTTGCAGTATGGCAAGGTTTAAATCCCTATTCCCAGCTTTCCAGGGCTGGGGTGCCTCAGTAGAATTTCCAGACTGTGGTGCTGTGCAGCTCAGAACCAGGCTCTGTGCAGAGGGGAGGAATCCAAAAGGGAGCCTCCTCTTCTGAGAGAGAAATTCCTGAGATTCTGTGGGTGAAATGAGGCAGTGTGGGGAGCAGAGCTGTGAGGGTGTGCTCACCACTGATCTTACAGACCTAGTGACACCTTTTGTGTCACCTTTTTGGAACACCATCAGGCTTGGAATCTTGGTTTGGTTTACTTTAGAAAGCTGTTTGCACTTGGCTTCAGGAAATGTTTGTTGTGCAGGGGAGGTTTTGGTGTAACCACATCTGTCCTGTGTGACATGTGCTCTGCCACCAGGAGAGGGCACAGGCAAAGCAGGGGCACGGACACTGGCAATCCACAGTGCTGCAGGGTTTGAAATACCAGTGAGAGCAGCCTTATTTCTGCTGGGATTCAAAAACCAAAGTATTGGCTTGAGGGGTTTACATTTATGTGTTACTGTATCACCAAATACATGTCTATATTGTTGTAAACTAAATTATTAAACAGTACTGAGGAGGAAAAACAACAGTGCATTTGCTGGATGGGCATGTTTGCAAAGTGATTGTTGCTTCTTTCTTGAATTCATGCAGGTCATTACTGTGACAAGTAGGTACTCTGTCATCCAAAATGAGCATGTAGAGCAATGCAATTGCATTGCAGCAAGGAGTCTGATGAGAAAAGGGTTTGTTTCTATTAAGAATTACTAATTTATAGAGGGAAGCTTTGGATTGCAGTGCTTTATCTGAGTATTCATTCACCAAAGACCTGTATTGTAGGCCAGTCATGCTACAGCTGTTCAAAAATCAGCTGTTGAATTACAGCATCAGCACACATCTGTATTATAATAATCCATTTTAAAAAGTATTGGGATGGGATATATAAGATCTTTGGAATTTTTGATGTGTATTGTTTGATGATTATTTAAAATTGGTTTAACAAATACATTCATGGCATTTTTTATAACTAATGTAAGAAGCCTGACTTTTGTATCCCATGCACATTTGTAATCCCTTTTTCTTTTGCTTATGTGGTTATCTTGGAGACTGATTCTTCTCTCTCACCACACTGACACAATGCCTTTTATTTCAGTACAGCAAAATTGTGTGCATCAAGTCCAAGACATCTTCCTTGCAAGTGAAATGGAGAGGAATGAGTGTTTCCAAGTGTTATCAGAAAAAGATGTGGTACAGTGGAGAACCTGATCAGATCTGCTGATGATGGATTTTCCTTGAGCCCTGATATGTCAGCTCACATGTGTGCTTAGTCTTCATTATTTACTCCTATTTATCAGAATTAGGTGTGGCATAGAGAATCCTGTCTAGGAGGGTGGTCAGGGATGTTCTTTCTCACAGGGCATAAACAGCATATAAGAGCACCACTCCATGAAAATCTTGGTGTTTTGTATTTATTAATTGCTTGATTTCTTTGAGCAATCAAGAAAAATAGGGATAAAAAACTGTCTAGCACTGTGGGATGCTTATGGTAGCAAGTCTCAGGTATTTTTAAACCAGTGTTTTTAGGAAACTGGGCCCATGCTACCTTTTTGATTGCTTCCACAGATGATGAGGTTGCAGCATAAGCTGCATTATATTAGCTGGCAGGAGATCATCCATGTAGAACACAGACTGCATGAGTATCTTTATCCTAGTAAAAGCTTTGATCAGAAACTTTTGCTTTTTTGAGACACACAAAAGAATCTAAACATGAAACACAACTGGAGGAAGCCAGGCCTTTTAAGCTGTATTTCCCAGAAGCTGCTTGTTTTCAATGGCTTGTTTAGATCTGCTTTAATCAAAGCTGCAGACGCAGTTTCACTACGTGTGTACAAGTGCTCACGAGTGCCAGCACAGGGAGAGCCAGTCCTGGGCACCTCAATCTGCTGTTTACTACGAGTTGTAGTCCAAGCTGTGAGGATCCTGAGGCTGCAGCACCTCTCAGGACTGTGGTTTGGTTGGCTGATGGTCAGTCTGAACCAGGAGCCCTTAGAGTGTCACCAAAGACTCTGCAGGTGTCGCCTGCACGTGTGACCTTGCCCCTGTCGTGTGTTGGATGGATTGGACTTCCTGTTGTCCCTCTGGTCAGAACTGCTCCAGTGCTCCTGCCCCAGCATTCCCCATCACAGTGATTGTCACCCACTGGGGTGTTTTAGCACAGGGTTTGTAGGGTCAGCAGAGGGCTGGGTCACTAAAGTGATGACAAATGCAGGAACTGGGAAAAATAAGGAGTCAGAGAACAAATTCTTGTGTTTGGATACATCTGTGTTAAAATGCAGACTGTGTCTATGGATTTGATTAAAATGGGGTAGTAAAGGATACTGCTTTACAGTGGTCTTTCTGTTCAGATGTTTGCATTTTCTGAAAGTTAGTACTTTCTATTCCTCAGCTTATCTCACTGAATTTCACTGTAATAATGTTCCCAGATAAGGCTAAATTGTGGGAAAGCCAGAGAATGCTAAAAGGCTGTCATTTCTCCTCCCAAGGAATGTTGTTATCTTTCAGCATGGACACCCTTGACATCAGCTGGTCTTGCTGCAATATTGCTAATGGAGAAGTGCAAGGACACTAATAATGGGTTTGGCATCATCTAGTGAGGCACACGTCTGTCCTTCCTCTAGAAGGACACAGAAGAAAAGAGAATATATTGTCCTTACTCAACAGGGTATTGTTCAGAGTCATATCCATAGCCTGGGAAACAAAAATCATCATTCTCCCTTTGATGTTTACATGATGTGACAGTGTAAGGGCGTTTGGAGAGATAATATGTTCTGATAGGTTTGGGATTTTTTTCTGTAACTCTGTGGCATTAAAGGACATCAGGCCTGCCAAAACCTGAGCTCATTTTTTTCCAGCTAAAAACCAGATTGGAGTAGATACACCTAAGAGAAAAGACAGAATTTGGAAAGTATGAGAAGGTGTGATTGTGCTTTACGTCAGGTCACTACAGGCATAGTTAAGTGAATGGATTCTGCAACTGGATGTGTTTCACAAGCATTTAAATGGTTGAGCCAGAAAAATGCTGAAAACCTTTTAATTCCCTCTCACTTGAGTGAGCTGATCCTTTTCTGTGATGAATCACTTAAAATCACTAATAATTTACTTATTGAGTGATTCCTGTCTCCAGTCTTTTTTAACATACTGATGAATTTTTAATTTAATTTGCTAATGTGTTGGCAAATTATACCAGTGTATAGAAAAGGTCCTTTAAGGACTGGCAACCCTATTTTCCTTTGTGCCTCTTCCTAAGACTCCATTAAAAACTTTGCTTCCTGACTGCAGCTTTGCACCAGTGTCTTCCCCATGTCCCCACTCATTGACTGGATGTGTCCCTGTTGTGCTCCCCACAACATTCACATGAGTCAGTCTCACATGCTCAGACAAAGGCAGGTTGACAGGAATGAATATGATCTGAAAATATGAAGATTTTGTTAAGACCACAAAACACAGAAATCTCTGTGCAATCCGTGTTGCAAAAGCACACCAAGTTTTTGTGTATTTCAGTACTTTTGGTCTTACATCTACTAATTTTTCATACAAAATATTTCTATGACAGACCACATTTGTTCTTACAAAAGCAACTTTGGGAACACCAGTGGAAGGGGTTTTGTTTAGTTTTGGTAATGAATGGAAGGTTGGTGGAAAGTTTGTAGTTGGATCTAAATTTCTGCAAAGACTAATTGTAAAAAAAATGAGAAGCTTAGATTTGGACCATCAGGGAGAAGATTTATGGGAACACAGAGCTTTCATTGGTCATTCACAAAGGGCTAAACTTTGCTTTCTGTGGTTTCTAAGCACAAAGTAATCCTTGTTCTCCTGTCAGGAAAAAGATGTAATATCAGAGGTAATGTTATACTGAGATTTCACTTTGCTCAGACCAAGATATTTGTCAATTAGAACCCAGCAGCACATTTGCTGGTATGATGTTGCCAGAGTTTAAATAATTAAAAATGATTTGTCTTCAGCAAATAAATAAATAAAGTACACCTAATGGAGCATTATGGAATATCCTTTCTGTTCATTACTTCTTTGGTCATAAAACTCAGTCATTTCCAATGGCTCATTCAGGCTTTTGGGAAAGTTGTCACGATACAAGTGCAACACCTTCCTCCTGATTGCAATGGAGTAACAGATTTGGAAAATAATAAAAATCTGAATTTCACTGAGTGCTGGATTTTACTGCATAAAGCTGTAACTAATTGAATTTAGGCAGCCAGGGACAGAAATGTCCTCGTGGAAGCTGCTGGTTACTTCCATTTCAATTCAGGTTTGGAGTGGGGCAGAGTTCAAATACATCTAATGTGTTTTCATCAGTTCAACAGGATACTCAGTTGTCATGGTAGAGCCATTTCCATCCAACTTTTACATAATAGCTAAGTGGTTAGAGCAGCCACCTCACCTCACTTACTTCTTCAGTTCTTATTTCAGAGAACTGTGCCCTTTCCTTCAGGTTATAAAATGATCTGAGTGCTAATGCTCTCCAGTATGCTCTTGGAAAGTTGAGGTTTTTTTGTGCATTTAGGAATCCAGAAATCCTGAGGTCTAAAGAAGAGCAAGGAGAAGGATGCCTGATCCTGGATTGTAATTGGTGACACATGCAAGCAGGGGTGGAAGATGCTTTTTCTTGGGTTTTGTACCCAGAATTCCTTCAGTTTTACTGAACTGTAGAGTGGTGCTGATGCTAAACAATCTCAGAGCAGATTACCTTTTTATCTTACTTGTGCTTTTTAAAATCTAATTGTGGAAGAAGTAACCACACCCAAATTCATCTTGCTCTGTGACAGACAGATCATAGTATGATCAAATTCACTGTGATCATTCTGTGCAAAAATAGCAAAATGCTTTTTATTTTGTCCCCTGGTGTTTGGCTAGAGCTACATCTTCTTTAGGCATAATTATCAATAGCACTAAATAAAACTGCTAATGTTTTTAATGACATAAACATGGGAACTCTTGTACCATTTGTGCAAATGAATTGGCAGGGAAAAATGAGACACAAAGGGAATAAATATAATAATAGGTAACTTTATGTAGCAACAAATAAGGTGAAAAGGAATAATGAAAAATACATCCACCCTTGCCTGAATGTGACTGTGAGCTATTTTAATGAAAAATTTTAACAGAATTGGGGGAAAAGAAAGAGAATAAACCCAGTGTCTGAATTGTTAAAATAATCAACCCCCAATTTGCTTCAATTAAATACTTAGAGATGCTCCCAATGTTTTGATTAAGAAAAAAATTAGAAAGTTTCTTATTCACCTCAGCAGGCAGCTCTGCAAAATGGAAGGTCCCTGTGCTCCTCTGAAGCCATTTAATGCATATGTGAGCATGGATTCCCAGAACTATCTATAATGCATATAGTGCTTTCTGCTCCCAGTGGCTTTTTTTCCCACTCTCTTTACGTCATTTGCCATTTGTGAGGGTTGCCAGGGTAATGACCAATCATCCCTGGAGAGATGCCTGCTAGTAAGGACAACATAGGCTTTCTCTTTTTTGGTATTCTGCAGTATGTATTTGAGAGCTATTCTAGCATCGAGATTGCAGAACTTTTGTTTAGTTAGCAGGGAGGGAAAGTTTACAGAGTATGAAATAACAGCTTACAACTATTGAGGTAAGTGAGGATTTTTCTATTTTATTAGCTGTCCTGTCTGGATTTATTCAAAGCATTGAGCATCATTACTTTATGTTGTTGTTGTTGCTGTTTTTGTAGTTGTTGTTATAAATGCAGCTGACCTTGAAATTAGAGAGATTTTGCCTAATGTGAACAATGAAATCTTAGTAGTGCTGCATATATAGGAGGGCAGGATTTTATTCTCTTTGTAATTATGAACCCCACAGCCTCTCTCACCACTGCAATCGCCATATACATTCACTCATCCCCCACGTATTTTCAGAAGAATTAATTTAAAATAAGAAACTCACAGAGTGTTGTAAGGCAGATTTCAGAGCATGAAGTGTGGTTGCCTCTCAGGCAAATGGGAAGTTCTGAATACTCTTCATTGTGTCGTATATTAGGCCACATCAGCTGGGAACTGAAAATCCAGAGAGGAGTTCTGTCCCATAGGATGCTGAAGATGTTGAACTCCTCTTGTTTTTCAGTGTTGTTTGTTGAATAGCCACTTGCAGGCTCACAGGTGACTCTTTGCTCGCCTATGGACGATGAGAAAATAGATTCAGGCTGCAAACCATTTTTCTGGCACTGAGATCAGTAGTGTAAGCTGGTGGTGGTCATTGCCTCACAGAATGGGCCCAGATTTTGTTCTTTTGCATGAGAGGGCACCTAAATAATACATGAGAAAGGAGGGAAAAAAAATCTATTCAGATGTTCCTAATGACCTCAGAAGTATTTACGTGTAATCTGGGTTATGACAGATGTGACTGAAGTGGTTGGTTTGGGATGGTTTTGTTGGGTTTTTTGTTGTTGTTTAAAATGACTCCCCTTAGAATTACTCTGGCACAGTTCCTTGTTTGTGATGGCTTCCTGGGAGAGAGGGACAATTGGTGAGGTGGTTGTATTGTTTTCCTGTAGAGTTGCCAATATATCAAAGTTCAAATTAGTAACTGTCTCATCAGAATTACTGTTTGCTGCTTAATATATGTGCACCTCCACATGTGCTTCACATCCTGGCAATCTCACCTGTCCTGATGGACATGGTATGTATAAACCAGCATAAAGCATATATTTATTTTACTTTATTTTCTGCTTACTGCAAATATATACAGTGTGTAATTTTGGCTTACATTTTTTCCCCAGTAGAAAAATATATTGGGGCACTTAATTTAGCATGGTAAATTCCAGTTGCTAAATTTTAGACGTTGCTATGTGCTCAGATGTGTTTATGATAGCTTTGCATTATCAAAAGGACTGGAGTGCAGCAGTGAGTCTGGATGTGTATATGTGAGAGAGAAGAGAATTCAGAGTGACAATTTTGAAAGTCTGAGATGAAAATTATCTTTTCATCAGGCTGTTGAGAAAATACATTTGTTCAGAAAGTTTCCCCTTTCTAAAAATTGTTACTGTTTTTTGATATCTGTGTTCTGAGCATCACTTTTAAGCAGTTTAGGATATGAATAATTTTAAATTCTTGCACTGTAGAGGAAAAAATCTGTAACCACAAAGAAAATTTATTGTTATCTAATGTTTATCAGTATTCCATATGATTCCACTATTTATAGCAATCTGGGAAGCAGAACCTCAAAATGATAGTTTTGTATTATTCTAGGTGGTGTCTTTTGACAGAGAAATAACATGATGACGTTTAGATAAGGCAAGTAATTAGAAAAGTAGGTTTTCAAATGAGAGATTCAGAGGTAAACCTTCCTGGAGAAGAGGGTGGGTAAAAAGCTTCAGTCTTTGTCTTTCTGTCCACCTTTTCCCTGTCCATCTGCTTCACCATCTCTCTTTCAACTTGAAAATGCTCCGTAGCTGTATTGTGCAGAGAATGGCATTTACTTCCAGACACTGGGACAGAGGGAGGGAAGCTGCAAGGGGGAAAAAGGAATGAGCCCGTGCTGTGAATTGTTCACAGTGTAACTGCCAATATTTAGGGCAAGGTGTCTGTGGCCCTGAGGAGAGGAATAATTAACAGCACAAACTGATCCACTGACAAAAAGTCAGGCTTCAGACCAGGATGGGAAGGTATAGCACAGGCTGAAAAAACAAGGAGATGCTCATGAAAGGGGGGACATGTCAGGATGGCAAAAGAGAAGCCAAAAGGAGAAGTCTCTACAGGAGACAGGCTGGATAACTTCAAGAATGTCTAAAAACATTCAGTAGCCCAAACTCGTCATCCCTTGAGAAACAGAAGGCAAAAAATAAATGAAGGTGAATAATCATTGAGTGAACAATCATTTCTAAACATAATGTATGACAAAGCAAATCACTATTGATAACAGGGTTAGTGCTGTCTCTGCATTGGACAGCTCAGCCTGAACTGTGGCCTTTGCTGGTGGAAGTCAGTTCTCCTGACCTGATGGATTATTTAATCTGGTAGACGTCATCTATCCATGATCTGGCATAGATTACTTTTTTGGTTGGTTGGTTTGTTGTTTTTTTTTTTTAATGAACAGTATCTCTGTGGATCTATATGTCACAGGAATACTGTGAGTTTTAATCTGTGACCGTAGTGAGTAATGAGACCATCAGATGAAAAATTTACTAATTCATTTTTATCAAAGCAAAGCCTTATGGTTTTGTATCTTGTTATCACTTGTTTTGAGTCCAGGCTGTTATTTTATTACCTGGGCCTGACTGTCCACTGCTATGAGTAAGCATGGTTCTGTTACTTCTGGAATCTGGTGATGTAACTCCAAAACTCTGGTGTGAAATCATGGTATGTGTGTATTCAGAGCATTAGAGAATAATTTAATTGCATGATCTTAGTTAAAGTGGCCCCAGAAGGCACAGAATAGTTGCAACATAACTGCCTGGTTTTAAACTGTCAGTTACTGGCATTTTTGAAAAATGAGTGGTGAAAATGTGCTTTATCATCCAAAACTGCAATTCAGGAACACAACAAAGGCATGCAGAAGGAAAGTGAGTTACTGCTGCTCGACCAGCAATGTGCATAGTTGGGTAATGCTGACATTTGGGAAGCGTTACAGCATTTTCAGTGTCTCTTTTAAAGTGTGTGGTAAGGTTCACTTCGAGCAAGTAATTAGAGAGAAAATGTCTTGTGGTTTAAAACAGAAGTGGTTGATAGAAGATGGGCATTTTAGAGCACTTTGCTAAAAGCTTCCAATTTATAAATTTAGTTCTATTTTCTAAGTATTTAACTTGAGTTTCATTGCACATCCATTGGCTCTAAGTTTCAAAGAGAGATGCTTTTGAACATTATGTCACTTATTGCTGAATTGTAGCTGCTGTGTGATGCCAGACAAGTCCATTAAACACTCCAGGGCTTGTTTCTTCCCCTGGGGATTAGTAGTATTTACCTTATAAGCCTATGGGTGTTCCTGGTATTCTTTGTGTAGTGTTTTGAGTAGCCATGTTGTTCAAGGCCTAATTACTTAGATATGCAAAGTACTGCAGCTCACAGCCCTCTGAGACCCCCCAGTTCATCCTGTTTTTCTGTTGTAGTTACAAGGTCAAGTTGAAATAATCCCCATGATTATAAGAGCTTGTATGAAAAACTTTCCTGGAGAACAACATCTGTTAATCTGGTGGCAACAGTGATTCGAAGGAGCTCTTTGGGAAGAGAATTCAGTCTGTCTCACATGAACGTGATGAGTCAGTAATTCACACTGGGAGAGACAAACATTCTGCAGGCCTCACAAATGTGATTCTGGAGACTCATTACATGCATTATTGTGTGTTTTTGTGAGGCGCCTGACACAGCGCAACGCCAGCGGTTTCTGGCAGCCACGGCCCTGTCCTCCAGCAGCAGGAGTGATCCTCAACCTTCCTCAGCTCCAGGGCTGCACACAAACCCTCCTGCCTCTGCCATTCCTCAGGGGCAGCATCTGTGCCTCTCATTTCTCACAGCTGGGGATAAAGCAGAGTTAGGGTGTAACAGCAAAGGACAACATCAACTGTCCTGTACATGACAGGGCTCTGCCACACACCCACGCATTTATTGGTAAGTAATTAACAGCTCTGTCTGCAGCTTGGGTTCACTTGTTCTGAGAAATGACATTCCTCCCATGGGCTCTGGACACCCACATCAAATTTCATGAGGATTTAATTTTATTTACTCTTTTGACTAAAATTTGAGCCAAATTCAGCCCCCTTCCATACACCTGCCCTTGCTGCTTGAGGTCTTCTCATGAGAGCAGCCTCATGTTTTCACCTGGGTAAGTGAACAGGCACCCGGCCAGAACGTGATGGGAGCTGGTGACTGACACTCCACACCTGACCTTGGTGTGCCTGCTCCAGCCCTGTCTGCTTTCACAGACAAACATTGCCCTGGACAGAGGAAAGTACTCACAGATGCCATGTAGTAACATTATGTAAAAAGCTCAGGACCTGAAATATTTACAGCTTAATTGACTGCAATTCCTATTGACTTCAATGGGTGTTTTATTCAATTAGGGACTGCAGAATTTACATCATTGCCTCTGGCTTACATCATTGCAAATATTATTGATGCTTATAAAGCTTTTGGGGATCTTTCAGGCTTTTAGTCCATAAAGTGACTAATTTGAAAGTCTTGCTCGGGGGTAAGAGGAGTATTTATATCCAGCTCATCTTTCATTTACTTATTCCTGAGTCTCTCTGTGCTATTCCTTTGGGAATGCTCATATAAAATCTGCAATTTAACAAAGAGGGGGAAAGTAAAATTGTCTCAACACAGGAAGATTCAAGTTTCACTTTGAACATTAGAACTGCACGTTTCTTATTTTCTTGCCTAAAAGGTAAAAGTGAATCTGATTAATTTTAATCTCATGAAACAACGAAATTAAGGCACAGTAAATTTAGAATGAATATTGAGGAAAATTAACAGTTTCCCAGGGGTGAGCATGAATACAGGGACTGGAACTTAAAACTATGCAGATTGGAGCACCAGAAATTCTGACAAAAGGACTAACTCAAACTGGTGAGAAGGATCAGAGTGGCTTGAAAGAATTCTTACCTTTCTAATCTACATGTGCTATAAACCAGTGTTGGTGTTACTATGTGAGTAGCACAAACAGGCCTTGTGTACCTTAATTATGACCTCTCAGCTTCTTACTACAGTAGGGAATATGGATAATATAGAAAGCCTTATGCTGGCTCTGTGTTAGGCCTGGAGAGAAAAAGAATGCAGCTTCTCCTCCTCCTCATTCAGTGCTTTGGGGAAAAGTGGTGAGTAAACCATTTCACATGTACTGTGTGCAGTTGCATTTCATACTTCTTTTTATCCAGAAACAGCAATGAAACATCTAGAAATATATATATATATATTTTTATATAAATATGTTTGTATATTTATATATATGTGTGTGTATGTAAGTAAGTGAAAACAAAAGATGGCACAAGCAGTTTTAGGATGTGTGGTAGAAATCTGATTGCATTTCAGATGATATTCTTAGTACAAGTCTTCCCAGAAAAATCTGCAGAAAGAGCTAGGAAAAGTCACACATATATAACATGCATAGTTTTAGGTCTATTTTAGCAAAATTGGAGAAATGTATATGTGGCAAAATTGATACAATTCCCAGGTAGAACACTGACTTTCTTTAATTCTGTCATGGCATGTGAAGTGAAATTGGACATAAAAGTAAAGGTAGCCTCCTTATAGAAGGCTTTTTTTTTTTTTTTTTTTCAGCAGAGAACACAATAAATGTTATCTGTCAGAGAAAGAAGCAGGCTATTTAAATTCAGGCAGCATAGCATCTTCAGTCAGAAGGGCTATTTTTAACTTCAGATGTAGCTTAATTTAGAAACTGAGCAGTCCAAGTCCTTTTTTTTTTTTCCCACCTCTCCGACTGGAGATTTTTAATAATGATTGTAGATACCCTTGTGTGATGATGCTGAATGGAATAAGAAATACATTATCCTGAGCTTCAAGGTCATGAAAATGCACATCTAAACGAAGCAGCATTGTGGCAATGCTGGCATCCACATGTGAACACAGAGACCAGATGAGATCGATGCACTGTTTTCTAAGCATAAGGGCCACTTTGGCAATTTGCCAGGAGGTTGCATAGAATTTTCATATCCATTTCTGCAAGATCTTACCCAGATCTGTATTATTTTGTGTAGGAAGTGCTGTAATTGCATATAGTCCTATGCAATGTGTGATAAAGAGAGTGTAAATTCCAGTGGTTTCTAAGGCAGAAATATTTATGAGAAATCTGGCAGTGATTTCCTGCATTGATTTTTCTGAGGCAGCTTCTTGTATTTGGCTTTGTTTGCAAGTTAATCACAAGAATTGAGAAGCTCATTTCGTTATAGAAGATATTCAGAATTAAGAACTGCAGATTCGACTCTATTAAGTGATTACATACAGGCTTTTTAATGTATTCAGATTCAGAATATGAAAAAACTCCTCTCACAAATGGAAGTACTTCCAAGATGGCTTGTTGCAAACACTCTTCTTGCATAATTGCATACTCTATGTCACTCAGCATTCAGTGGGTGAATTGCAGCAGCATTTCAGCATGAAGCTCAATTCAAGCTGGATTTTATAGTTTACCTGTTCAAGCTCAGCCAGAAGAGATTCTGAAAGCTGTTCCAGTTGCATAACAATAACAAGGAGTGGAGAGACATGTGCCATTGCCACAGAAATAATGGGGTTATTAATAAGCTGAATGTGACATGGGAAAGTTGGCTCTATTTCTGAGCATAGTGACACCTTCACCATTAACTCCTGAGCACACACAACTTCCTACAGTTCCTGAGATTTTGCTTGAAGGGTTGAGCATTTGTGCACGTACAGAAAAGAGAACTTTTTCTGTAGTCACCTAAAATCCTGCAATTATATGTGAAAGCTTCTGCTGCCATTTATTCTTTAACTTATGACAGCTAAAATTAGAGGCTTTCATTCCATTGTTTTTATACACTGGGTAGTGTGATGTAATGTAGGAAGAACACCATAAAACAAGTTAGAAATGTAGAGTTATAATCATTAATGTTCAACGGAGGCTAAAAGGAAATATCATTTAGAGGCTGGACTACTTCTGAATTGCCTACTTTGGGTAGGGATTCTTCCATCTTCCTCTGAAACATTAGTTTTTGAGGACTGCTCCTTTCCCTGGCTGTGTTCTGTGTGGAGGGAATGTGGGAGTTAGCACAGAAGCTGTTAGAGCCATGAGACCCTACTTTGGGGTCTCCTTAATTCTCTCCTGTCCACACAAACCTGAATTAAGGCTGCATTTAGTCTCTGCGAGGCATTTTAGTGGTGCTATCAGACCAGGAAATTCAGACTGTGACGCACAGTTTGGATTGGGAATGTGAATTCACAGCCCTTTCTTAAAGAGGCTTTTCTTTAAAGTAAAGCAGATATATTGCAGCAGTATTTGCTGACGTGTTTCAGCTTTCAAAAGAGAATGTGTTTTTCTCGTCAAAGACTTGATCTGAAGCTTGTAGCAAAAGAAGCATTCAGCACACACACTTTCTTGTTTTAGGTATGTTGGTATGCTGTCAAGAGGCAGGATTCAGTTTGCCTGTTAAAGAAGTTTAAAAAAGACTAAAAACCATCCAAAAGGAGCAGGGGGGTTGTCAAGAAAAAGCTGAAATCTTACAGAATTGAGGGCAATATTTTTGGTCTTACAGGGTATACTCAAAATAAATTTCTGAATGGCTTTATAAAATCTAATCAGGTAGACAATAAAACTGTCCATTTGTGTCTGTTTTGTTTTCATTCAGTTTGTAGTACAGAGGAAAACAACTGGTGTGAGAGCAGATAGTAATTCTGCTTTCAGGCATTCAGGCTCTTAAATAGCAAATTTCTTTGAAGAAATATGGTAACACACCATGAGATGATGAGGTGAGCTTCAAGTAAAGCTCAGATTTGTCACAGAGCAGCACTAAAATACTCAGTGGCATAAAAGGAGCGAGATGGGTGTTGGTCTCTTATCCCGAATAATAAGTGAAATAAAAAGAGGAAATGGCCTCAAGTTGCACCAGGGGAGGTTTAAACTGGATATTAGGAGGAGTTTCTTCATGGAAAGGATTGTCAAGTCCTGGCACAGGTGCCAGGGCAATGGATGAGTCATTAGCCCTGGAGGTATTTAAAAGACTTGTAGATGTGGCACCTGGGGACATGGGTGAGTGGTGGACTTGCAGTGCTAAGTTAAAGGTTGGACTCAATGGTCTTAGAGGTCTTTTCCAACCTAAATAATAATAATTAGTTTTTATTTAGTAGTTTTCATCCACAGATCTCAGTGTGTTTTATAATGAAGGTCAATCACCTGCATGATGTACTGACGCTTTCATAAGAATTTTATTATAATTTTTCTGTTCAAAAAGTTTAAGCCACTCTTCTGTGCCACTTGGTACAGGAAAATGTATCAATGTGTCCTATGCCCACAAATCACAGTAGGAAGGGCAAGCAATAGACTGGAGGTTTTATTAATCAGTGTGCTATCTTCTCAGAAATGGGAATGATTTTATCATGTGATTTTATCAAGTGTGACAAATTAGAAGAAGTAAATAAAATGATATTCAGGTGAAATGCAGGAGACTAACAGTCCCTGTGTGTCTATAAAAATGCAGTGTGCTATTCCTGTATAAGGATTTCCACAAATCAGGATGAAAGCAGTGCACAAACATACGTAGGCATCGTCATCCCATGCTCTTTCATCTTGCAGGAGATGGCCACAGACGAGGAACTAAAAATAGTCAAATTTAAGAGCACATGCTCTCAAGAGGGGATCAAAGGCTGAGATGCTGTTTAGGCATGCAAACAACCAGAAATATCAGAGCAGGAAGAGTGTGGTTGAACCAGTTACTGCTCTGATAAAATCTGCTACTTTAGCTTCAGTGAAATTTGTGATAGTAACAGAAATGAGGTGCAGAGGCACAGGGAAAGGGAAGTGTAAGGCCAGTCCTATTGCCTAACCTTGTGTGCCTAACACAGGTGCCTAAATGAAGAAGGCAATTTTTCCTGGACTATTGAAAGATTAAATACAGAGGATGTTATTTCAGAAAGTAATTCAGAGTCTACAAGTGTGGCTTCTGCTCTGAAGCACCTCTGGAGGAGCCAGACACCCTTCAGTGATTTTGTGGGAAACGGGTGAAGTGCCTGCCCTAAGCCCCAGGGTTGGTGTTAACACAGCCCATGCAGGGCCACTGCAAAGGCAACTTTGTACCCAAAGGGATAATGTTCTTTCCTTGGGAAACTTCCCTTTTCCCCTCAGGCTTCTCTTTCTGCTCTTTGTAGGACACACAGATCTGGTGTGTGGAGGCTGAATCGTTTGTCTGAAGCACAGGGTTGATCTTAGGTCTGTGCATTGCACTTTTAACCAAGTCAGAGACTCTCCTCTGTGTTCCTACCTAGACACGGGAGGTTATTTCTCTAATCAGGGTTAACTTTCATAAAAGCCCATGGCAAAAGCATAACTTGTGTTGTTTAGTTCAATAACATCTCTGAAAAACAGAGCAAGATTCATAACCAAACCAAGAGCAATAGTTTTTGTGCCATATCTGATTTAATCAGAAACAGTATTTACTTGAAAAGGAAGATATGTAAAACTTGGCTTTTTATTAAAACAGATAGAGTTTTTTTAACTCTAAAAAGATTTTTTTAAAATTTATTGTTAAAAATACAGTTTTCAATTTAATTGCTGAAAATTTTGCATCTAGAGGCTAGCTTTGGAAGTTCTTTGCAGCTGACTTGCAGCACTATTAATACTTCTCATGTTTCCCTGTTGCACTTGTCTTGTTTAATACCAGACAGGGAGCCATGTGGGTGACAGCTCTATACCAACAAATCCTAACAGACAGATGCTATGATTTGATCCTGATATTCACTGTATGTTTTACTTAGTGCTGCAACCAGGAATTAAAAATATAAGCACGTGCTTTTTTTCCTGTATCTATATCCATTAAAAAGCTTCATCTGGTGTAACATAATAGTAATAGGAAGCTATTTCTAGACCAAATGGAGCAGGGGAACAATGACAATAATATGTTTCATGGTACCAGAAAGCTGACATTGGCTGACATTCATCACCAGATCTTGCATCAGCATTCACCATCCCTAAATAAAGCAGTAAGAAGAAACTTCCTCCTCCCATTAAGTGGCCCTTTATGCAGAGGAGATCAAATCCAGCTGATAATGTCACCAGGAAGTGTGTGCAATATTTAAAATCCGGTTGACAGTGTAAATACTTTGTCATTGAGGCAGCTGTGGCAGGGGCACCTCCTGTGCCTGAGCACTGGGTCGAGGTGTGAGGGGGGAATCCCAGAGCCAGGGAAATCCAGGGAGGAGCAGAGAGCTCTGGCAGCTCTTGTGGGCAACCCTGGGAGATGGCAGCTGTGCTGGGAGTGACCAGGAGTGCTGTGGGCAGGGGTCAGGGCAGGGATCGAGGGGGCACTTTGCAGAGCAGGGCTCTCTGCTCATAGGGCCCAGCCCAGGGACTGCTCTGGGTCTCACATAGTAGTGGGCACTCGCCCCACAGTTGAAACCACTGTTCCTTCCTTATGAAGTTCAGCAAGGACAAATGTATGCTCTCACACCTGGGAAGACATAATCCAGGGTGAGCTTCCTCCACTTACACAGCAACTGATACCCCAAAGGAAGTTGTTCTTCAATTTGGAAGTGAAGGTGGTGAACACAAGAACTGTGAGCTGGCTAAGGTTCTATTCCAAAGAAAGTGGCAAGGCTGGAGAAATGTTTGTAGTGGTCTTTCTCTGGGGTTAGTCTTGGGATGTGGTCTGTTTAATATATTTACCAGTGTGGTGAGGTGAAATTCCTAGGTGAGACACATTGGGAGGCATTGCCAGTGTTGAGGAAGACTGAGTTGATGTTCAGAAAGGATGAGGCTAACTTTTTTACCAATTTGCTGGTGATGTCAGATAAATAAGTCTCATACTGTACAAACCAGATACTCTGGGTTCAATAATAACCTCACCTGTAACCTGGGGCTTTGTGAATTGGAAGTAGCAGAGGTGGAAACAAACCTGAGTGCACTTATCAGTGGAAGGATGAATGTGATAAAGCATTGGAATATAAATGAGGTAGAAAACATAATGCAGTCCTGGAAGGTGAGAGGTTTTTAGCAAAATGAAGGAAATATTGGTACCATTTTACCAGGAGTTTTAACTTCTCTAGAGTATTTCTACTGTTGGGTGTAGCTATTTTCAGAAAAATTAACTTAAATTGTGAGAGGTGTCAAGAAGAGTTATAGGATGAGCAAGGGAATGGAGCTTCATCTTTTGAAGGGAAATTAGAAATGCCTCATATACCCAACCAAATGGAGGCTTCTAGGTGAAGAATCATTAAATACACTGAAAGCAAATACTGGTGAGTGGGAAGGCTCAGTGTCCATGATCACTGTAGCCTCTCTGCTGAGACCACTAACAAAGCTGCCATTTGTTGCCTGTTCAGTAGCATTCTTTGTGATGTGGATAGTGGGCTGGTGTTAATTCCAAACGTGCACAAAATTTTGGATGTGACACTGACAAGAGGATGGCCTGTAAGGCTGTGCTTTTATTAGTACTGCAAAAAGTACTCGTCAGCCTCAAAAAGCAAATACCATTTTGCAAATCTTGACTGCAGATCACTTACAAGAGAAAAGGATTTCTTCAATTGAGATGAGCTTCCTCCTGTTTGGTGTGTTTGAGCTGGGCTGTGGTGATGCCAGGCCCTTAGCCCTGCCTAGGGAGGCAGCTCACGGTGCTGAGCTCTGGGTTTGACTGGGGAGAGCTCCGTGAGTGTGCTGACATCACAGTCCCCAGGGTGGCACTTATTAGCTGCTAAGAATAGTTACAGGCAAACACGGAATAGAAAAATCAAATGTCTGCTTAAAACACCAGTGGATGGGGAGGCAAAGAGCTCGAGCTCAGCTGAGGGCCTTTCTGTTTAAACATGAGGGCAGCAATGCTGGGCATCACCCTGGTGCAGGTGGTGCTTTAGGATTCGTGAGCTGGGAGATCTCACAAGTTCATCCCTGGTGGAATTCCAGAACTGTCATGGTAAGTGAGTTTTTTATGTTTATTTCCCACTGTTCAGGTTATCTATCTGAGTGATCTGTGTTTTGCAGTCCTTAATGTCACTATGGGATTCACGAGAGCCATGTCAGTGTTACTGCCAGTATAATCACGGTTCCTATA
This sequence comes from Trochalopteron elliotii, assembly GCA_024734555.1. NCBI lineage: Eukaryota > Metazoa > Chordata > Aves > Passeriformes > Leiothrichidae > Trochalopteron > Trochalopteron elliotii. The sequence continues at coordinate 1,847,415 of JANPWX010000041.1, forward strand.
AAAGATAATACACAAAGCAACACTAATTTTGCAAAACTAAGTGTTCAAGGTTAGGAAATAATGTCAGTAACAACTACATGTGGGCATAGATGGTGCCTCCAGTCTCCAAGTTCAGGAAAGTATCCTGCTCATCCTGTGTTTTGGGCCTATTTGGCATAAATGTTACAACCTTTAGGCCCTGATTACAGGTTTATGGGCTAGGACAGGCTTGAAGACAGAGGTCACATTTTCAGGTTTTAACTTACTTCCAGTTTTGTAATGCAAACGTCTGTTTAATGTTTCTGTGGTATTAATAAGATGTTTCAGATATTGAACTGTTCCAAATTAAAGTTGATCTAATTAAAAGAAAACGCATATAAATACCGAAGCAATATAAGACGAAAGTTAAGATTAACATGGGACTGGGTGTCTCAAAACCTTTGAAAATCTCATCTTGGCTTTTTAATACTAATTAGGCCATGGACAGAAATGTTCAACTAGGTTTATCAGTGCTCTTAGGAGATCTTCTAACCTGAGCTACTCCTAACAATATTTTTTACACTTCCTAACTTACTGTGTAAAGGCAGGCAGGTGTAGAAATATAAAGCTGTGACTCTTCCAGACAGACACCAGAGATTCTCATTGCAAGTTACAAATTGGCCTGAAGCTCCCTTGGCCAAAGTAAAATCTTTGTCCCACCGCTTTGTACTTGCCCACACCAGCTTCATGGTGACTCAAAACCATCAGAAATCACTTGTAACTATCACTGGTCCCCTTAGCAGGGAGAGCAACCTGTTCTCCCTCCAAATTTGGCACCCTGGCCCCAGCCACCCTGGTTTGTAGCCAGTGCACAGCAAAACCCATAAGTGTGCTGATCCTACAGGGCCTGACTCACGTCTGTAGGAGCATCCGTGGACGGCAGGGAGAGGGAACTCTGCCAACTTGAGACATTCTAGAACATGTGGTTTTATTGCAAGGGTCATGGGTAAAAAGGGCCTTGCCTTCAGCCACCAGCCTCGGCTGAAGGGAAGTCTCAAAGAGTGGTGGAGAGAGAGAACAAGAGGGTAAGAGGTAAGAGAGGAGAGAGCAAGACAGCCAAAGAGAGGTGGCAGGGGTTGGAGCGCAGGGGCAAGAGAGCTAAGAGCAAGAGCAAAGAGGAGGAGAGTCAGAGCTCGAGGTCCTTGTTACAATACATTGTATCTCCTTTTGTGTTGAATATTCTAATTTACACTAACCAACCAGTACATGACACAAAACCCTATAGAATCTACATATAGCCTATAAGAACTACTACATTACCATACTGTGTTATATTTTAAACTCTAAAAACTACTTTTTAGACTATTCTCTTTTGCTACATTGACCTTTGGATTCCTTAGTCAGCAGAAGGGTATTGTTCAATCAAGAGGGATTCTCCTTCAGCTGGCTAGACTACTGTTTTCAGGTTACATAGTAACTAAGGCTCAGTATCCTACAACTCAAAGCAAGCTTTCATTTCTATTTCGATTATAGGTTTCATATTTTCAGAATTTTTTGCTAAGCAATCATATTTATAAGGTTTCCCTGATTCATCTTCCCCAACAACGTCTGTGGCAGCCCCTTGCAGGAGCCTTCCCCAGAGGGAACCAGGAGCTTGATGGATGTGCTGCTGCAGGATGTCACAGTGTGCTAATGAAGCAACAGATCCATTACAGTATTTAGCCATCTTGCAAGATCCAATTACAGGAACTTTGTGAAGTATAAAATAGCTTGATTTTATCCTGTGTTTAGCCTGTAAAAGATGATGTCTCTAAAAGATCCTCCCATCCTATTGTTATTTCCGTGCGCTGATTCATCTATGTTCAGATTTGTTTAGAACTAGGATTTGATTCTGCCCTATTGCTTATCAGGTTTTTGTAAATCTGTTTGATAATTGTTATGGACAAAGATGAAGAATCCCTGGGTATTCTGCTTGCAGGGTGTGACATGTAAAGTAGAAGTTTTTCGTGCAGATCAGAAGGCAGGACTGACGTAGGAATTATTGTCTAAAATTACATTGTCTCTGTTATGTAGGAATTCAGACAGTGATTGTGATAGTCCCTTTTGTCCTTTAAAAATGAGAATTTATGACTCAAAAGGTGCTATGCTGTCAGTCAGAAAAATTTTCCATTATACTGAATCTTATTTTTAATGGTGTAATATCCTGTTCTTTTAGGTGCAAGTGTGGTGTTTTGAATGCAAACTGATTTACAGTCATTTTCTTCAGTCTGCAAAACAGGCACCAAAAAAAAAAGAAAAAAAAAAGATGTAAGAAATTCTATATACAGTGCTAGTGTCCAGAGGGGTAAAATATAACATAATAAAAAATTTTGAAGAATTTTTCCTCATTCCAAGGGTTTATGAGTTTTATTTGTTTTAGGAAGAGGACTCTGTTTAGGTCCTGCTTACCTGAAGGAACAGCATGTTTAAAGAGAATTATAATAAGAAATAGAAATACAGGGAAGCTTTTATGAAATAAAGTGCATATGGCTCTTAGCATGTGGCCAACTTCTTGTTTAGAAAGATTTCCTGCTGCATTCGTTTTTCCTTGCTGTATCCCCCGAGGGCTGAACGTTGTTATCTCCTGCAGACAATGCAGCAACGCCCTGGTTTTGTACTGCTGAATGATTTTTACATTCACAAGCTGTTTCAGTCTTCCAGAGTGTTGCATTGTTCTAGCATGGATTTATCTGAATTTCCTTATAAAAAGATGATTCTCTCTGGTCTGAGGAATGCCATCAGGGATAAAGGCACATGCAGTAGCATGAACAGCTGAGATCTTGTGGCAGACTTGATAATCTGCTTGATGCTTTCCCTGATGGCCTTGACCAATTATAATCTCAGTAGGGTAAAATAGCATTTGCAAAGTGTGATTTTCTGTTGGAATGCTGGCAAAGTAGTGCTGATGTGGCATAAACTTGCACAGGTGGTGGCACTCTCTTGTGTGTTCTGTTTTCAAGGTTAAATACAGAGGTGTACAGAACACTCCCAGCAAGAGGTGGAAGTACCTGAGCCTTGTGGCCTCTGACTTCAGCTGAGCAGTCAGACCCCTGTCTTTTGCTTTTTTGTGTGCAAATGGAGCTGCTGTGTATGGAAATGATCTCAGCTGAAACTGAAGCAGTGTAGAAAACAAAACTGGGTAAATGTCTGTGAATGGACCTACTTGATTTTTATAGAAAATACAAGAATGGTGGACCTAAGTAATCAACAGAATTGGGGTAAAAGTCTTTGTAAAACACCTGTGGAAGTACATATTAATCAGTTTTACATGTCCCAAACTCTATGCCATTGGAATGATGAACAATTCAACAAAATATCTTCCTGGAATGTACTTAGATCCAATAGCAGGAAGCTGAGTCCAGATAGAGTCAGACTGGAAATGAGGCATGTGTCCATTAGTGTGGATCACTGGCATATCTGGAGAAGAAATGTGATGTTTCACATGCACAGTCAGCTGAACATTTGTCCACATAAGACTACACATGTGTAATTCAAATTAATTTTGGCAGGTTAAGGGATCTGATGCAAACTTCTCAGGGAACACAGTTGACTGTTGCTGTAAAATGCCAGACTGAGAGATCAGAATAATCTCTCTGGCTGGAAAATCCACTGATCCATAGCAATAGCTCTGTTCTGACAGAGAGCAAAAAAAGGTTTAAATTCCACTGCAGAATAAAATATTAATGATCCTGTCTCACCACAAATTTTCACAAAATTAGATAGTTAGATCATGTCAAGCTTTGGCTCATCACCAAGACTACTCACCATGAAATTTCTGACATCAGAAGAGGGACACCTGTGTTAAAGTGAAATTTGAAGATTCTCTAATATATAAGTTTGTGAAATGGAGTCCTTATCCACAGCAATCATGTTGTCAGCAGTGCTGTTTGTTTGAATTAATGCTGCAGATTGGATCTGGTCGTTGATGCTGATCTCAATTTATATGTAGGACATAAACTGAATACATTACATTTTCTAATGTGCCCAGCCAGAATTCTCTAATGCAAGCACCAAAGCTGAAGTAAATGGGAGCAGGCAGTTCTCAGCCTGAGGTGCCAGGCCATTAGAAATTCCAGATTCCTAAATGTAAATGTAGTATAGATATCCAAGCTGAAAGGTGTCTCAAAAATACAGCCAAAGATTTATATTATTCTGACAACACACTGGAATCAGCTATTACTGCTGACACTGAGCCAAACCCAGTGAAGGAGTCTTTTGATGTATTTCAAGAAACATGTTTAGTGTCCTGTAACTGCATCTGTCACCATCATCCCCTCAGAAAAAACACCCTGAGAAGGCTGTTTTTGTTTTTTTAATCGTTAACTCTGCACTGCTGTGCCTTCCTTCCTCCCTAAGCTTCCCTTTTGTGTGGATGAAACCTGGTGATGCAGTGTTTGCCTATAGGCGTCCTTTTTCCTGCAAACACAGAAAACCCTGAAGAACAAATAAACTGTTTAAGTTGCTGATCCTGCATGTTTGCAAATTCATTGGGAGATTTGGCTCACATGTAAGGACACAAGGATCCGGCTCCTAGGGAATAAACGTCAAAGAACATGAAAAGAAAAGCCTTGGTAGGCACTGGGACTATAAGAACAAAGAGTGCTTCCAAACTGCAGTAGTAAAAACCACTGGGAAATGTGGGATAGTCTGACAGAAGTGGTAAGAATGATGGTTCTGAGTCAGGCACTGAATCAAAAGAAAAAGAAAAAGGAAAAAAGAGAAAAAGAAAAAAAAAAGAAAGAGGCTTGATCTATGTGAATTAAAGCCACTTATATTCCTGGAAATTAATTAGTTCCTCTTTATCAAAAAGGGAAAAAAAGACAAAGAGGTTAAGAATGTAGTTACATGTCACAGAAAGAATCATATGGCAATTTCTGTCTCCCATGCTTATGTTCAGGGTACAGACCAAAACTCTGGTACACTGCCTGACTTCTGCAGTGCCTCAGCAGTGTTGCTTGTGCTGCCTATTTTCTTTTCAGCACTTCCTCTCAGAGGCTCTCTTTTAGCCCATGTCCTCTGCAGGCTTTCAGAGGAAGCTCTGGGCATTATTCTGTGTCCAGAGTAAACAGAAAGCACAGCCCTGTCTTCTGTGTACAATCCCTCTCCTTCCCCTGTGAATTTACAAATACTGTAGAAAAACAGAATGATCACAGAAATAGCTGTTTTAGAAGGTCCCTCAGCACTGAGGACTTGGTTCCCTGCTTTGTCAGGGAGTTCAGGTGTGTCTGTGACATCATTTACCTTCCCAAATCTCCAAGGAAGTGCCAAAGCCTATGGATCATCTCCCCTCTTTCCCATCTCAGAATATTTTCATTCCATCCATCTCTGCCTGGACACAGAGTGCCTGGACACTGTGGCAGGGGGTGTTTTCAATGCACACACTGATGTTTTGCCCAGTCATATGTCAGGAGGGAACGTCCTCTCACTGGTATGAACAGCATGACCACGAAGGAAGATGAGCAGTAACTGCATTATGTCCTTCAGAAGATGGATGGAAGTGAGGGGGAATATGGTTTTGTGAGCTGTGTTTCAGGGCCTCGCTCATCAGTTGCATGACATTGCTGCATTTGTTTCCCAGTGTTTACAAACAGAATTAAATCAAGGTTGTAAACCAGAAAACCATATTAATGTTCTTTGTAGATTGATGACAGACAGCAAAAAATGATTAAAAATAGATCATATAGTCTTTAGTCTTTAAAATAGTCTTTAAAGAACCTAATCACCAATTTGAAATTGACAACCAAGATTTCAAATAGTTAACCTCCTGTCCTATATGCTCGCTGTCTTTGTGTTGTGTGGGTTTTTTGTTTGCAGTTTTGGGGTTTTTTTTATGGATGGAAGTTGTTTGGAAATAAATATACTAAGATTCAGTTATTCCTAAAACCTTATAATTTAATGACAAAAATCCATTTCCTTATGAATGCATAGAGGTTGGTGCACTGGGCATATCCAGACTCTGCGAATCATAAGAGAGGGGCTCAGTCATTCTTAATTGGCTGAAGGGTAGAAAAGGAGTGGGGCAATTTCCTACAGACTTTCTTCTGGCTCTCCTGGTATAATGCCTTGAAGCAGATGATGCTGCTATATCACACAGACCACCAGGTTAAATTAAGATCATAAAAACAACCCCGAAAGTTTTACGGAGTTACAAAAATCATTCTCTTATTATCCCAAAGAAAGTTATTTCCCGCCAGTTCCCTTGAGAGAAGAGTTAAAAACTGCCCTTTTATGGGAAGACAACTGCCCAAAAATCCCCAGAAAAAGCAATCTGAGCATGGGCAGGGCTGGCTGGAGCCCAGGCAGTGGGACTGGGACTGGTGAGCCCCTGAAACAAAACTGTGCAGCAGAAGCTGCTGCAGAGCTTCCCTGGCAGGTGCTGCTTGGAAAAACCTGAGACAGCCTGGCCTGTGGGAGTCCAAGATGAAGCAAAGTGAACAGGAATGAAAAAAAAAGGCAGGGGAACAGTGGGAAAAGGAAATATCCTTTACTTTGTATGCTGGAAAGATAAAACCCCATTGGACTGGTGCAGGGTTTTGAAGGATGTTTTGTCTTAGGCCCTGACTGTCCCCAAGCCAGTTTAAGTCACCAGTTTGATACACAGTGATGCCAATAAGCACCAACCCTGTGCTTCCCTCCTCACACATTTCTGCTGGATTCTTGCTCTTTAGCACTGTGGTGTCCCAACACTTCTAAAACACCATCTGTTTTGCTGTGTCAAGGGAACCAGCTACCACTGCAGCCTAGTCACTAAATCACATTACAGCCCTCAGTCTAATGACATTTGTATAGATCTCCAGCTCTCTACTATTTGCCACTAATAAGGGTAGTCTGAAGATAATCATGCAGGGACATGATCCCATTTCTGCCTTAGCTACTCATTTCTGCAGTGCACAAACGGGCCAGCATGGCCTGCCTTCTCCAATTCCTCTTGCTATATTTATTTGTCTTTCTTTTAGAAAAAATAATTGAGGGATCAATGAGGTTACTGTGCCAGGTCTATTGCTCAACTGTCCACTTCCCTGTTGCAGTGGGATCTTGCAGGAAACTTGAAGAGATCCAAAGAACAGCCAAACCTCTTCTTAAACTTGCTCTGAGAAGCCTACCCTGCCTGTGTAATAGGCACTGTTGAACATGATTTAGCCTGAAAAGATTAAATATCTTTTTGTTACATCCCAATGGAGACAATGTTGGGGTCCATATTAGCACTACTGAGTGCTCATTTGTTCTTTCTGTTTTAGCATTGCAAAAAAATTAGGTAAAGTTTCTTCCCTGTTACAGGTGCTTGAAACTGCAATAAATTTCATGAAATGGATGGAATTATTTAGGATTTTAATCAATGGAGCTGCAGAATTTCACCAGCCATCTTAAAACCATTGTATTTATTTCTAAGATTGAAAATGTTGTAATATTAATTTAAATGTAGGGAAAATCCTGTTATATTGACCTTGAAAATGCTGTTAAGCATAGTAAATACAAAACATTTGCTTCCTAAAATGAAAAGATAAAATGCTCAGTCACTTAGAGCTTCACATGGAAATCATCAAGAAAACAGCTCCTGTTCTAAATGGAGCTGTCAAACTGACAGGTTGCAAAAGAAACCTATTCCCAGCTATTCAGTAGTAACAAAAGATCAAGATGATCCAGTTTCATCAGACCATCAAAGAGGGAGACTTGAATTTGTTGAATTCAAATCAGTTTTCTCTGTTTGCTCACTTAGGCTGGTCCTAACTGCAGGATTTAAGAAATTCGTAATAAACTGAGCTGTTACTCATTCCAAGAACATCAAGTAGCTGTCAATTACAAGGTGCAGAGACTTGAATAAAAATGCAACTGCCTTTTTTGAGGAATACTTTGGGTTGAACTCAGCCACTTTGACGTAAGATTCTCTGCATGTGCAATTAGCAACTCATTCTGGCAGTTTCCTTGTGGGAATTTTTCCAGGGATATTTGATGCAAATGTCTCTGAGAATCAGCTGTGGAGGCACTGTGAGGATCATTTAGAAATCTTTTTTTGGAAAAGACACCTCTGTGTCTGCTATAGTTTAAACAAGAATGTACAGCTTTATCAATTCCTGACCCTTTGTCCCTGTCCAGCAGCTCCACCACTCTACTCCAGCCTTTTCTTCTTTGGAGTAGTGCAAACCTTGGGGTTTTTTCACTTGCTTGTTAATGTATTTGCCGAGATACTTGGGGCTTCTTTGCAAAGGTGCTACTGCTCTGCTGATTGACATTCAGCATGGGCAGGCAGAGCACGCAAAGGAAAGCGGCAACAAGCCAGGAGGGAACAAAAACCTTTCAATCTTGAGTTCTTATTCCAAGTGTCTTTGAATCAGCAGCTCTGGGCCCATCCCAGCTCTTGAAGGAATGCCAGTTCAGAGCCGTGAGTGAATAAGGTGTATGCGGGGGCGACTGCTTCCCTGTCATTTGTCAGAAGCCTCATTTTAAAAAGTGCCTCTTCTTTTGCTGCCTTACCGGGGCTTGAATGGCTCGGAGGATCTGGGAACGGCCCACAGCCTTTTTGTTCGTGGCCCGTTGCCCAGCCCAATCCAGCCCGAATGACCGGGAGCTGCTCCCGTGTCAGCACAGCCTGATGGATGATGTGAGCTGTGCCTCGGGCCGGTTCCAGCAGAAGGAGCATCACAAAAGCCAGCACTGCCCTTGTCCCCGAGTGACTCTCTCGCAAGCCAGGGCTGTTTTGGGGCAGGGCAGGGCCGAGGCTCCGGGGGAGCGGCTGCCTCCTGCCTCACATCCTTCCCTGCACTCAGAGAGGGAACGCCAGCCTTGGAGCTGTCAGGCTGATGCCTTCCCCAGCACTGCGATGACACGCAGTGAAAACAGGCTGGCAACGGGAACAGAAATCAGAAGCATCCTGGGTTAGGAGCGTGGATATTTTCTGGTGAAAAATACACACAAGAGCGTGAATGGTTTCGTTCAGAGTTTTGGACCAAAGCCCTCTGTATATGAGGGAAATCATTAGCACACCATTAGCCCTCATGCGTTAAAATGGAAATTACTTCTTTGTTGTAATCTCTAAGTTTGTTTTGTAATGTTTTTGCTACTTCTTTTTTGCAGTTTGCTTGTTTAGTCTCTCATACTGGTCATTTTCACTCTGCTTATATTAAATTTTACTCCTTTGTTTGCTCACTTGTTCTTCCATCTGAAAAGCTCACATGTTGGGTAACTCACTCAGCAGCAAGGATAGAAGGAAACAGGTGGGCAAGCAATCTGAATTCTGATTTTGGCTCTGACACTGGTTGCTTGGCAAGCCGTTTACACCACTCTGTGCCTTTCTTTCCCAGAGAAAGAAATGCATAGTTGAAGAACAGTTCAAAATCTATGACAAAAAAGAACCGTGCAACTACTTAGTGCTATTTACTGAAGGAAAACACATGTAAAACCACGTATTTTGTTCTATATGCTTCTTAAAATGTCTATCAGTTAAACCCAGTAAGCCTGTGTTCTTCATTTTCCTTTCTGAATTAGTTCTAAATGTTGAGTCATCTTCATTGATGCACACATCCAAACCACCACAGACATCTTAGCCTTCAACCTGCAAAAAATCCCACACATTCTGGGTTCTTCAGCCCATTTAACAGGTGTGTTATACAAGTAGCAAATCCTAGTAACTACTGAGACACAGCTACAGTACAGATCTGCACTAGCACTGCAGAGGGTATGACGTGCTCTCTCCTTAAACTTTAATGTTCTGTCTATTCCCTCCCTCCCCAGTTTAATTTGGATAAAGTGTTCACCAGCAGGGCTCAGCGGTTTGTTAAGGGCACAGTTGTTACATAACTTTGTATTACTTACAGCCCTATAAAAATGTTGCAGATAACACCAGAGACAGAGTCATTCCTCTGCCTTGTTCCTCCACGGTGCATTTTCAGTATCATTAATTCCCAACTGAATCCCTTTTCCCTCAGGAATGGCTGGGGTCGGAGCAACACTGTCAATGCTGATGGAGGTAAAGAGCCAGCAGCAGCATTATGCTGAAAAGCTTCCTAAAAATGGTCTCTGTCTCCTTGCTGACCTAGAAACCCAGCCTCTCATATCAGATTCATGACCACAAAACTCTTTGGGGACCTGAAGTTTTGTAAGTTAAACGGCAAAACTTCAAAACTACAAGCTTGAGTAGCACTGCTGACAGCTTGGTGTAAGCTCAGCCTCGAAGTCCAGGGGAAGATGAAATACATCTGTAATTATTCTGAATGCAACCCTTGACTGCAGTGAGTATTTCTTGCTGCACTGCACCCGAGGGGTAGCTTAGATTCCAAAGGTGAATTTGTGAACTTTACTGCAATGCAACTGCAACTCACAGTTAAATTCTTGGTTCATTTTACTGATCTTCACCGAAGCATTTGCTAGTATTCCACCTGGAGCTTGCTGTTCTGCAGCCTGCAGGAAGCTGTCATGAGCTGTGCTCAAGGGGACAGTGTTGAGGTTATGTGCAGCAGGGCTTTCGGGTGTGAATGTGTTTGTGGGTGGTACTATGTGGATACACATACTAATAAGTATTACACCTGTGGTTTCCTCAGACTGGGTAGCAGTGGAATGCAAGAATCTTTCATTCAAAATGTGAAAAGCAGTTTGGTTTTGTTGTGATTAAAAAGTAGCTTATTTTTGTAAGAATTTCTAAAGGTAATTAATGTACCTGATCATGTGTATTTCACTTGGCTTCCTGTCTTGTTCCATGAAAAGGCCAAACAATTTCTGAACAGACTGAACAGAATAATACTCCTTTAATACTCCTTTCTTTGTAATCCCACACTTTTACTATCCATGTCAGTTACTGAATGCTTTGTTAAGCTCCTTTTATGACTATTCATTTTCTCTTTTGTCTCCATTCATTACACTGTATACCTGGCACACAACTTTAATGTACATTATACTCTTCATTTGTTGAGGAAGTAACTGAAAACTCACAAAAAGTGATCACTTGCTGTTCTCTGTTTAGCCCATTAGTCCTTGTTTGCTCCCTACTGCTCCCTACTGTAAAATTCTGTGGGATTAGGATTAAGTTTGGTATATGATAAAGTGAGTGTAATTTCCAAAGCAGGATGTAGAAAACGCCATGCTCAGAATAGGTGGGAGAAGACCTACTTGGCAGAAAAGGACTGGGAGATTTTTCAAACTGAAAGTTAAAAAGGGATCTTCGTTGTTTCTGCCCCTCCCATCTGCTGTTCTCTGCAGCTGAAAATGGGGCAGGAAGCCAACATCGTGACATTTGTGTGGACAGCACTTTATGGAAGTGTCTCTTACAATTCCACACCCAAACCCATGGTAGAAAGGAGCCTTCTCCCGGCCCAGGGCCAGCAAAGGTGCTGCCGGAGTTACAGCTGGCGTCAGGCTTCTTTCCCTGAGTCTGGCATTTGTAGGCAGACTCTTACATTTTTCCGTGTGGGTTTTAAATAAGATTCCCCCTTCCTCTGCTTGCTTACTCCTCTCCCCCTCCAGAAGGAATCAGAGGATTTCTAAAACACGCTGTGGAGTTTTCTCAGCCCTCACGTGCCATCCCTGCCAGTGGGCTGGGCTGCGGCGGCAGGGAACGTGCAGAGGCACCGTGATGGAGATGAGCTTTGCCTTTGCCTCACCGAGTCATCTGAGACAGCGGTGAAATACCCTGGGAGTCACACCAGTGAAATACCCTGCAAATTACAGCGAGCACGTGAAACCCACCACTGATCCCGGTGTCAGACTGATCTTAGAAGGGAGCACTACAGATCAAAAGGCTTTTTCAGCCCCTTTCATTTCTGCCACTGTTCTTTTACAATGAGTGCTTTCAGCGCTTCCACGAGTATCCTTCATCATTTTATCTGAAAGAAATACTAATATATCCAGTAATACATGCATATATATAGGCTGCACGTAAAGCATCTATCCATATATCCCCACTCCCCTTTCTTCTATTTAAATAGTGTTCAGTGATTGTTCAGTTCTCTTAAAAGGATGAGTCACCTGCAGCTGCACAATGATCCAGCTGTGTAGCTTGATAAATTATTTTACTGGACCTCAAAAAGTAAATACACTGACATCTACTGTCATTATTTTGGTTTGTGCTTATATTATTTTTCCTTACTTTTTAATTTGAATTAAATATTAGAAAATTAGCATGAGGATATAAAAGGAACTGCTGGATTGGCAGCCCTAGAAATTGAGATTCCCTGTTTCTTGGTAGCACAGGGACACTTATAAAACACAGCGAGGACGTTTCCCTCCACCTGCCCCATTCAACAATGATCCATGGACCAGAGCTGGTGGGGAGCAGCCAGTGCAGGTGCCTTATAAATTCCTTCTGGGAATTCCAGAGACACATGGACACAACGTGAACTGAACTTCCACCTCAGATGCTTTTCATGTGGAGAATCACCTGGTGTGCAGAGAGATCACCACTCCCTGGTGCTGTGAAAGGCCACTCTGCCTCAGCTGTGGGGTGACAGAAGAGCAGTGGGAGACAAGAGGATCTGTCCCGCTCCAGCTGTGCCCTGAGAAAGCAGAGGGGTCTGGAAGGAAGGAGTGGATGTTAGATTCCTGTGAGAGTAAAACCAGGAGATTGAAGGTAAAGCAGGAAAATCTTTGCTGTTATATTTAGGAATGAACTGAGGAAGGATATCTGAAGGAGGATATGTTTTCCATCATGTATATAGAATATAAAGATAATGTGTGTAATCCTGATTAACAGAGTAATTAAATCAGTAAATTAAGTGAACTTTTAAGTCTCGTGCTCTCCATAGGGTTTGAATAAAATGAAGTGAGATTGCTCACTTATTAATAAGGGGTAAAGTGCCATTTTAGTTCCTAGATCTGGAAAGAAGGATGCAAAGTGAGTGAGAAGAGATGTCGTTTAGCACATCTCACCTGAAGAGCTGCAGACTGCAGTGGCAGAAAAGCTGTCAGACATTAACAAACAAAGAGGATGAAGCGGTGCAGCTGTGGGGAGGACAGTGACACAAACAGCCCTGAAAGGAAACCCGCCTTGCCGCTGTAGATGTGTCAAGGAAGTGGACTGCCCTTTCAGTAAATTAATTCTGAAGTCTGAATGAGCAATTTATTTTTTCTTTTGTTTTCCTGAATCAGTCAAAGGGGTTGTGTGATTCAGCCACACCAGCACAGGGGATTCCCTCTGGATCTATGTCTCTTAGCTATGGGTTGTTTTTTCTTCCTTTGACTTTTGAGCAAACATGACACCTTCATGTGTATCCTGAAGTGTTTTAGGAAGCAATTAGATAATGGGCTAATGAAATGTGGGGGATTTCTGGTACAGGCAAAGTACCAGGCTGACAGTGAACCTTGCATTTCTCTGGAAGCAGGAAAAGACATACAGAGACTCTGGTGGTATTTTTAGTCATTTAGATTATACGTGTCCCTCTCCATCTTTGTGCCTTTCGGCCTCAGCCCTGCCGAGACTGGGACGTTTTTTAGAAAATGTCTCATTGCTTCCTCATACCCACTCACTGATCTAACACATTGTTTCACAAATTTCCATCAAAAGGGTGTTTAGGCTGCTGCTGGAGCTGTCCTGGCTGGGGTTTCTAGTTACAGCTGAATCAGCACAAGCTCCAAACAGGTTCCCTTCCTCTGCCTTCCCTTCGGAGGTGTTTCAGACTCCTCGGGCAGGAATCCAAGCACCACAGGCCTCCAGCAGCATTTAATCTATCAGAAACCAAAGTTGCTGCGTTGGCTGTAGTAGCTCATAATTCAAAGGGAACATGTTAGAGAAACTGATCTGGATATTGATTTTAAAAACTAATCTGGCACTGTGTCCCAAGATTTCTCTTTCACTGCAGAACAAATTGATGCCTTATATAAATTCTAAAGTAATACAAAGCATATTGCAGAACTGGCATAAGAATGGCTCCGTTAGGGGTAGCTCTGATTTTGCAGAGTGGGGTTTGGCATGTGAAACCAGTGATCAGAAGTTGAACTGGATAAAAGTTGGTGATAAAACACTGCCAGCAGGAGAACTGGGGATTTCTATTTCATTAGGAATTTGTAACTTCATCTAATAAATGACTAAACTGACTACCCAGTGGGTGAGATGAGTTTTATAAGGAGGGGCAGTTGCTGTTGTTTGTATTGGTTGGTCCAAGACAAGATATTCCTGTTTGCCTTGGACCACCACAGCCACATCAATGCCACCCCTGCAGGATGAGCTCCCCTGTGGAGAACCCTGTCCTGTGTGCTTCATTTTCACTGCCTGCAACTGAAGAATCTTCCCTGTCTTCCAAATGAGTCATAAGGATAAATTATGTAATTATAAATGTTTTCGTTAGCACTGGAAGGACAAAACCTGATAATTGAATAATATGTAACTGCCCAAATACCATCTGAACTTTTCTAGGGCTTTCCTTGCTGCCTGTTATTTTCCAGAGTTGTTTGAAAACAGAAGATGAGAAATGATGTGCTCATTCTGGGATGGTATCTTGTCAATAAATCACTCCTCAGGGTTCTGGAGATTGTATTAGGAAGAATGTAAGGGAACAAGTGTATTTTAAGGGAAACTCTCCTTGCACCAATTCCTCCCCTTTATAAAAATTTAAGTTACTTATATGGTGATACAGTGACTCTGAGACAAGTGTATTTCCCTCAAGTATGGTCCAACAAAATCAAACCCATTCCTTGTTGATTTTTGCTGTGTGATCACTCATTAAATGCAAAGTAAACACATGGCTGAATGGCATCTGTCCTTTGGATAAACAGAAGACAGATGTATTACAGTGTAGGAAAGCACAACACAGACTTTGCAACCAGGACAGAGCTATTAAAATCATAGGCTTGAGTCAGTTAGGGAACGTGCATGTTTTTTAAGACAGATTTAGGGTAAGCAATGAGCTGTTTCATTACAGTATGTACTGTATGTTCCAGCACGTGCTGTCATTAATACTGAGCTATATCAGTAACAGGCTAATAGCTCAAGGATTGCTTTACTCACAGAAGTTTTGGTACTCATGTAAAATATTTTGCAAAAATTTGACAGTTTGTGTTGCTGAGGGTGTGGCAGACCCGTGCTGAGAAGATGGATGGTGCAAGTGTGTCATGGCTGGTGCTGCAGGGCTGAGCAGGGCTGCCTTGTGCTGAGGCTCTGACTTCTGCACAGGAGTCCCTGTGGCATCAGGGTCAGAGGAGCAGGAGAGACTCAGAGGTGTGGCCAGAGCATCCCACAAATCAGCTGTCCTGTATCTTCCCAGGTCTCTGGTTGGCTCTGGTTATAGTTTGGCAATTTGATTGCAATAGGAGCACCAGACGTGGAATGGTCAGACAGATCCACAACACGACTGGCAACCCCCTGGCAGCCAGCCCCTGATGGTCTGTCTGTCTTCCACAGGCTGGTGTGAGGGGGGCTGCACCACTACGGGATGTGGGATTGCAGCTTTGTGAGGAATACACAGGACTTGAGTTCCCATTCAACACTTCACTTTTTCCCCCCCACATTAATGATCTGGGAAGTTCAGTCCTTGCTACCAGCTAAAGAGAAACACCACACCCTGCTGCGTGCTGAGGGGGAGATAGGACTTTAATGGATCACAGACTCAATTAGGTTGGAAAAGACCTCTGAGATCATCAAGTTCAGCCTGTGACTGAACACCACCGTGTCAACCAGACCATGGCATTGAGTGCCATGACCAGTCTTCCCATAAACACCTCCAGAGATGGTGACCTGCCCCCCACCACCTTCAATCCCTTTCTTTGAAGAAATTCCTTCTAATGGAAGGAACGTCCAGCCTAAACATCCCGTGGCTTGTGACTGTGTCCTCTCGTCCTGTCACTTGTTCCCTGGGAGCAGAGCCTGACCTGACCTGGCTGCATCCTCCTGCCAGGGAGTTGTGGAGAGCAATAAGGTCCCCCCGAGGCTCCTTTTCTCCAGGCTGAGCCCCTCCATGTCCCTTCCCAGGCCACTCCAGTGGAGCAGCAGCCATGGAATACTGGCCCCGGGTCCCGTCTCTCTCACGGTTGTCACCCACAGTGTCCCCGTGTCCCCCGCCCCGGGTCCCGTCTCTCTCACGGTTGTCACCCACAGTGTCCCCCTGCCCCGTGTCCCCCGCCCCGGGTCCCGTCTCTCTCACGGTTGTCACACGCGGGGTGACAGAAGCACCGCCCGCAGGGGGCGTGGCGCTGCTCGCACTCTGACGTCACGCGGCGCTGCCATGGCAACGGCCCGTCACGTTGTCCGGTCCATGCGGGCGGGGCGGAGCCGCTCCCGCCCCAGCAGCGCCATGGCGGCGGCTCGGTGACACCGCGCTCCGCGGCCGCCCGGACACCGCAGGTACCTCCGCCCGGGGATGTCCCCGCGGCCGGGCTCTGCCCGCGGGCGGCTCTGACAGCAGTATGACGTATGCGGTGTC
>JANPWX010000041.1:1868679-1927673 GCA_024734555.1 Trochalopteron elliotii
AACGGGCGGGGCGGGGGCAGCGAGCCCCGGTGTCTCCGGGTCCGGCTCGGTGCCACAGGCGGGGCGCCGCGGGGTCCCTCCGGCCGGGGAGGAGCTGCTGGGGTCAGGGACAGCCCGGGCTGGGCAATGCCGGCCGGGCACGGGGCGTGCGGAGCGCTCCGGCCAGCCCAGCAGTATCGGCCGGACCCGCGCTTGGGGTCCAGAATGTGCTGCGGGCAGCAAGAGGCGGCTCCCGGGCTCGGGGAGCAGCTGGGGAAGCTCCGCTGTCGGGTCTGTACCTGACTCGAGAAACCCAGCTCACGTTTGGGTTTCAGCATTCCATAAATCGGCTTTGTGGCGGGGGGCTGTGACTTGCATGCCTTGCGTGACTGTTGTGGCAAAGGTGATTTGGAAGGTGCTCCCCGTCTTTAGGAAAAGTGCAAAGTCATTAGGTGCTTTTTGTGTGATACTTCGTAGGTATTGCTAATTTCCCCATCCAGATTTATTTTACTTTTTTTTTTTTATTTTTTAATCTGCTTTTTTATTTTTGCACTTGTTGCTGAGATTATCATCTTCTTTGATTTTTAGTTTGATTTCTGTTGGAAATTGTGAAAAGCATCCAAACTCCTACCAGTTTATAGGTGTGGTGGTCTAGTTTATGCTGTAATACTATCTGAACTAATGCAAAATAAGCCTCTGATCTGTCCCTCCTGTTAATTATACAGTTAAGATGGTAGTCTTTTATTAGACTGGTTATTGTAGCTTGGAAAGTACATGATTTTCCAGGATGGTTTTCAGTTCTGAAATAGGAGCAGGGTAAGTCCCAAATCTAAGTATGAGCTGAGGAAAAAAGTGCTTAATTTAATTAGGTATAATCAGTTTCTGATGCAGCAGAGGAGTAGATGCTCCTCTGCTGGGTGGAGAGTACTGGGGAAGGAAGGGGAAAGAATGGCAAAATGGTGCAGAGAGAGGAAACGGGCACCAGCCTCTAAAACCTCCTGTGAAAGCACGGGGAGAGATGAAAACTGGTCCTGTAGGAAAAGCAGGGACACGAGTCTGCAAAGTCATGGGAGTGTTCAGAGGAAAACCTGAAGCTGCTTCCTGACTTGTGTTAGAAATATGGGAAGTGATGTAAAAGATGGTCACTGACCTGACAATGGAGTGTCAGCTACAGGAGATGCAATTACTGGTTAGAGCTGGGGGAAGTCTGAAGCTGTGCTAACAGGAATAATGACTATATCAACAAATTAAGATGAAACAAACCACATGACAAGCACACACAGTCTTGAAAGGCTCTTAATGGGATGGGAATCTTCAGTGGGTTTTTGCAGTGTTTGTTTGTGATTTTTAAGCAGGATAGCTGTGGTGAGGTTAATTTGTGCTTCCAAAGAACAGACTGATGTTATCTTGGAAGAAGGGGGCTAGGGAAATGAGGGAGATGGTAGGTCTATGAATATGTCTCGCTGTGTGTCTGCTCTGGCAAGCTGTATTTTGAATTATTATTTCTCTAAAATGAGTAGTTTTCACAGTGGGTAATGTAGATGGGTTATACAGCTTTAATAGGCTTAGAACTAAGGCTGCTATAATAGTATATAGTATATACCTTTTACCTGTTAATTGTGAAAAAAAAATTGACTTTCAGGTTACAGATGTGTCTTTTTCTCTCTTCTGTATTGTTAAAGTGCTACAGCAAATAGCTGTTGCTCTATCTCTACCTCAGCCCTTACCTGAGTGCTTGGAGAGTTGGTCTTGATTAACTGCTTAGGTCATTTAAATCTTAAGTAAAAAAATGTTGGCTACAAATGTCACGTGTTATATTTATGTTGGATAGTGAAAGTTCCAACTGTATTTTCATGTTTCTTAGTTGAGGACTAATGCATCTTATTTAATTTGTCCATTTCAAGTTTCTAAAGAAAAATGTAGGACTCAAAAACCTCACTAGAAAACTTTGCAAAAATATTTTTGAATACAGAACTGTGTAGTTCTCTCCTGGACCACTATGGAACATTAAAAAATGGCACAAAGTTTATGAATATAAAATTTTGAAGGTGAATAAGAAATACAAATAAAAAAAAATCCCCACAGGATGTAGGATGATCTTCAGTTAATCTCTTTTCTGCCACACTTTAATTTATGACTGTTGTGTTACTGAAGGCAGTCATTTATATTTATTTTATATCTCAGAAGTCACTTTGAGATGTCTTATCCAACTAGTAAGAAATTCAGAATCTCTGAGCTTGACGTGCAGTGCATGCTCCTAGAATGTAAATACTTGGGGACAGTGATAATGCAGTGATTGTGTTTTGTACTTAACACTGTCTGGAAATATCAATGCTCAGATTAATGCAGCTCCCAAGCGCCTGGAACTGGCTGTTTAGAAAGTAGGCATAGTATTGCTAATCAGGAAAACATTTTTTAAGTTCCACCAAAATTTTCCTCTTTTCTAATTGGATGCAGACCTGTCCCTTACTTCATCTTCTGAAGTGTGTAATTAAATGTAGTTGTTATTGTTTCGTTCTTGTGTGAAACTTCTGTGTTTTGCAACCCAGAGTTTTGTAATAGAATTTACGTGAAAAATCCGAAGGAGAACTAAAGCAGATGCTCCTGAAAAACACAGAATGTGTTGTGCTGTTCTCTTGAGGCTGTGCTTTGGTACCTGGTGTTAGTGCAGAGGGCTTCATAGAGCTTTCTGGGTGACAGGAGGCAGGGCTGCACTAAGCTGCAGCTTTTTAATTAAAAGGATGGCACTGTTGAGGCTGGGGGTCACATCTTCAGCAGTGTTTGAACAGCAGAACTGTCTTTGCAGAGAGGCTGAGACAGAAGAGCAAGAGGGGAGTTTGTGAATGCTCTGAGAGAATGTCACCGTGGATTCCCCCAGTGGCACTGGGTGTGTAGATGATTTTGGGTCACTGGAGTTACTGTGGAGCAATGCCACAGAGAGCTGGGCTGGGGGTTTGTGAAAGCCAGAATTAACACAAGTGCAGAGGGATGTTGGCTGGGAAACACTTGTGCAGTTCATTGAAGATGCTTTCATTTCCTTTAAGATGTCTCAGCTTTGTGAAATGAAAGTTTGAAAGTTTTTGAAATGCTGACACGCACTAAGCCAAATTTTGGTTCAGTTGCTGTAACTCTTGCAATCTCTTGCCTTCTGAAAGGATTTAAACTGGAAAGAAGGGGAAAGATGTAAGTTCCTGATTGTTTTGTAGAGCAAAAGGCACTCTCAAGTGCCACTTATTACATAAAATTAGTTCTTTGGGGCAAAACAGGTCTGACAATTTGCAGGAACTGTTTTCCCCCTCCTTACGTTAGGTCTCAGACAAATATTAATCATATGGATTTTCAAAGAAAGCCAAATGTTTGAGTCATTGTGAATCCCAGTGTTTTGAAACATTAAAAGAGCTGAGTAATGTTAACATTGAAATTATTTTATAAGGTTTTAATTTTCAAATGGGGTGGGGTGGAGAACAAAATGAAATCATAAAATCAATCCCAGGATTGAATGTGCTTCTTAAATGAGATTGGTCTTGGAGCTGCTTTCAGTGACTGTCTTGGCAGCTTTACAAGAACAAATCACCTCATTGCAATCAGCAGTGGGAACTCTTGGACCTGCCTGGTTTGTTTTCATCATGCAGGTATTAATTCAGGTGGTCAGCATCTAGTCTAGCACAGAGCATCCAAGCAGTTTCAGGATAACCTGATAATTTAATTTTGTTGGGTTTTTTTTTTCTTTGTATATGTTTTTCCTGATATATATATATATCTGTAGTAATTATTTCTAACATAAATTGCACTTGTGTAATTTTATGTTTATGTATTAAAATGCAATTCCCGTGGTACTTGTATGTATTTGAAGTCTTGCATTAAAATTAAAGATGCTCTTTTGGTCTGTTTAAAAGAAATATTTGATCTGAGTATTTTTCTGGTGACCCTTTGTTTCATAATTGGTTGCTTTAAATGATTGTTCATATAAAACAGTTTTATTACTAGCTTGGAAAAGGCAGACATTTTTCTTCTTTCAGTTCTTGATTTAAGTTAAACTTTGTTGTTACTGAGCTGAAAAAAGTATTCAGATTCCCTGTATAGATGTTATGCTTGTGAAAATCTGATTTCACACCCTAAATTTAGTGTGTACCTAGTGATTTTGATCAGTGTTGATGATTTGACTTAAAGATTTTGACAGTGCAGTGTAATGTCACGGTACTAAAAATTAGTAAATTGGATGACACGAGGTATTGGGTAGTTAAATTCTGTAAAAGCTTTCTCTTCCTCCAAAAAATATGAATTTGGTTTAGGACCATGTATTTATTTTGTGTTGCTGTTGGGGAGGCAGACTGGAGCCCTTCCCTTTGCTCGTGCACAGTGCTGATGGGAAGATGAGGTTTTGTTGTAATCTCAGCATTAAGCACGACAAAACAGAGTTAAAAAAACTAGCACAGCGAAGTTTCCATGACAGCATTAAGTCCAGATGCCCTAGAATTTCAAGAAATTAATCATGATGTTAGTTCCATTTTCCTTCCATCGAATGGTAGGAAGGACATAGCAGGGGGGTGGGTGCTCCTGACAATCTCAGGGGAGAAGAGTAGTGGTCCACAGGGAAGTGTTACAGTTTTTTATAGGACAAATGTCTGTTTTCAATCTCACTGACTGCCACGTGCAGGACAAGAAAATTCTTAATTGCTTTTTCAAGTAGTTTTAATACAAGGTGTCTAAATACAAAATTAATTGCAAGTATGGAGAATGAGATGGCCCAGAAGTAAAACTGTGGCTTTGGTGCTGCAAACACAACATTAATTTCTAAGATATGCACCAGAAAAGGAGAAACTCCTCTTTTGTCTTGGAAGTGTCCCAAAAGAGGGAGCTGAATTATTTATTTATTTTTGTACAGCTAAAACCCCACAAACTCCCCCCACCCCGCAAAAAACAAACAAACAAACAAAAAAAACCAAAAAAAACCAACAACAACAAAAAAACCCTAGTCCAGAGTAGATGTCCTGTAAATGAGTATTTGATGATGTGAGCACTTCATTGCAGTTGCCCACACTTTAGGGAAAAGCATCTAATTTGGAAGGTCAGGTAGCTGGAAATGGGAAGTCATTAAGGCGTTTTTTTCGTGCTCATCTGTTAGACGTTCTTACAAATGCAGATGGATGGGCATCAAAAGCCAGAAATGCACTTTGAAAAGGGATGGAGTGGAGAAAATTGACTTTTCCTGGTGGTGCTGCTTCAGAAGCTCAAGGAATTCTTTGTTCTCGATCTCTACAGAAACCTCATGGCCCTGAATTGTAGAGCTGTAGCTGTGACAGGATTACAGCTGAAAGGCCAACAACCTTGGCAAACAATTGAATTGCTGCAGAGTTTCAGAGCTGTGGCTCTGTTTGCCTTTTCATTGAGTCAGGCTTCTCTGTGCCTGGTGTGTAGCTTCTGGAAGCAGGAGCTGAAGAATCTTCAGCCGTTTTTACCCATCTGTCAGTCACCATTGCTGAGAAAAACTCAGGTGGTGGGATGCATATCTCAAACATTAAACCCAAAAGACTTCCAAGAGCAGTGTCTGCTCTGTGGTGAGGGCTAGAACAGGGATTTAGTGAGCTGCTGTCCTGGCTCACCATGACTGACACATGTAGGGAGCACTTATTGCAACAGAACTTCAGTAAATTGGAAAGACCCTTGAGCAAGGCAGGTTGTGGAGCCATGGGCTCTCCTGGCCATGGTGCCTGACTGATTATTCCTGTCTATAACCTTAGGCTGTGTCTCCACAGGGGAATTCTGCTATTTATAACCTAGTGAGCATCATGTGTTCATAAAGTTTTCATATAAAAAATAAAGAAGTTATACTCTGTGTAAGACTACTGCAGGTGGGAATCAATATTGTACTTCTTTGCAGCAGCAGTTTGTTTCTCTTTTATCCTCTTCTGTTGGAAATTCATTTATAGGTCCATTTTCTTTCCAGACAGATAGATAACTTCTGACTTTGGGCCAGTTAAAAATTACTGCTACAAAGGCACCCTTTGTTTTGAGAACCCTGTAAGTGTGGAGATAGTTAGGAACACAGTGCTACTGATTTCCTTAATGTAACTTCTTTCTTCAATACTGGATGTTGTATCTTCTTTAGTAACCGATTGGTTGAAAACAGACGTTGCTTGAGAAACATCAAAAGCAATTCTCAGGAGTATAGATTAGATATATCAGTCTCATCACAAGTGGTACCAGAACAACTGCACAGGCCATGTGCTCTTAATCCCATATTTGCAGTAATAGGGGTGAAAAGACAGTACATAGGGTTTTTACTTCCTGGCACTGGATTTCTGATCATTGTGTAGTGTGAGGTTTGTGGTAGATTTTTTAAAAGTATATACACCTCATATGAAAGTGAATCTCAAAAAACCCATTTTTTTTAGAAAAGCCCACTGAGGTAGCCTGAGCTCTAGTCTGGAAGAGAACTTAATTTTCATGGCTTCAAATCACAATTAATTGACAGAACTGTATTGTGAACCAAAAGCAAAATTAAAATTAGACCTGAGGGCGGTAGTTTTATCTGACCTTTGGATAATTGGTATTAAGAAAAGCTCAAATGTTTATATTGCCTTGTTTTGGTGTGGCAGGTGCAGCTGTAAGCTGCATTCAGCTGTGGGGATGTGCAGCACATAAAGCCTCGCTGTGACTGCGGTACCAAGGCAGTGGGGCAGGGTGGGGAGGAGGGAAGGGGGTGCTGGGGGCCGTGTGTCCATCCAGTGCATGGCTTCTCCTGAGCTGATGGTGCATCTGAAAGGATGCTCTGTGTATGTGTAACTGGTACTGCTGGGCTTTCTGCTCCTCAAGAGAGTGAGAATGCTCCACTTTCAGAAACTGTCAGCCAGAAATTACTGCAGGCGAGTGAACAGTCACCCGAGCTGAATGGAGGCACTTTTCCTGTAGACACTATAGCTTCTCTTAATGTACGTCTTCTCTGCTGACTTTAACCTGAAATTTTCTGTGCACTTGGTGCTTTTTTATGCACACTGTGCCGTCTGCTCACTCTCAGATAACAGGAGGCTGCTTCAGTAATCTTTTGTGCCTGTAGGTGCCAGACCAGATTTTATATGCATAGCACTGCTTGGCCCTACATGATGCCACTTCAGTAAATACCAATGCGTTAGCCCCTTAAAAAAATCCAAAGTCAAACTTGCCTAGAGATGGATTTAAATGTAAATGAGGGTCTTTCAAAATGACTTTGAATTGTCACTCTGCAGTACACTTTTCCTAGTAAAATGTTAAAATCGCTTCTGGGTATGGCTGGGTATTTGGAGAGACAAAAGCCCTCAGCTCACTCCATGTGTGTGTCCACCTGTCTGTCCCCAGGGATGAAATTGGACTGGAACCGTCTCTGTCTTCTTTCTTAGGGTTATATCTTTCTGCTTCATTAAGGTCTTTCTTGCCACTTCTTACATGATTAGAATTGCAAAACCAATAATAATTCGTTCAGTGATGGAGTATCCTGAGGTCAGCGAACCAAGTTTTTAGTGGAGAATCATTATTATAGTCAGTAAAGAAAAGATAACTTGAATTTCACATGAAGTTCTGTTTGCAGGGAGTGTGATAAAAATAAATCTGTGCTTATATACACCAAAACATTTTGACCTGAAAATGAACATAATGAATATAAGATGCAAGGATGTTAAATTTGGAAAAATCACTGTTGGACTGTGAAATATTCATGACTAAAAAATTCCTTCCTTCCTGTGCTTTTCTCAGCCTTATGCTTAACACTGAATTTCTTAAGGCTTTTTTTCTAGAATCTAGTGTGTGTGGGTTAAGAAGAGTAAGGCCTTTCTGGATGTGTTTTATGAATGTACTTGGCTTAAACTTTAGCTGGGTGTTAGAAATAAGCTCTCTTATCTCTGAGCTTAAGAGACCAGTCTCATGAGCTTTCAGCCAAATGAAGGGTAACAGTCTCAAGTCAGCAATATTTTTTTACTAGTAAACTTAAGAATCACTTCACTTTAATTTCTGAACTGATTTCTTTTGTCAGTTTTGTGACTGCTGTCAGCAAGGTCGGTGTTTGTTGGTCTGTTTGTCCTCCATGGAAACCACAATCAAACCAGTCACCAAACCCAACATGGGCCGTTCCCTGGTGTGCTGGGGCTGGTCCCTGTGGAACCACAGAGTGCTTTGGGTTGAGGGGACCTTGAAGATGAGCCAGTTCTATCCCAGCCCCTGTGGGTTTGCTCTCTGTGAGCCGAGTGAGGCTCCCAGGCACGGCAGGGCCGCGGGACGTGCAGGAGCTGCTGCTTCCTCTCCTCCCCTCTGTGCTGAAAAACACTCAAGGGTGATGTGTACACTGCTCAGGTCTGAAGGCAAACACAGAGGTTTATATTCTGTTCATAACTCCAAGTAGTTCTTGTGGTGAATATAAGTGTTTTGATGTGGCAGGATTTCAAAATCCTGTTAAAATCCCTGGCTGAGTGTGTACATGTGTATAAAATGGCACATATTTCTGCTCTGTATGATGAGTAGGTCTGAGGTGTTCTGGTGAAAGGAGGAGCAGTGTTGTTGCTTTGACACTGCTCGTGCCACCCGGTTGGTGGGTGGGGTTGTGTTCCTGCCCTGACTGCTCAGGGCATGTGGCCACACCAAGAGGCCAGACTTGAATCCCACTTCTTTGCAGTTTGCTTCAGTCTCTCTTGTGGCCTCTCCATTCCAGCTGTCCACGCAGCTTTGGGCACACACACGTCCATTGGTGCCTTAAAACTGGGGATGGCATCTCTTAGAGGAATGGCTGTTTGAGTTCTGCTCATACCCTTCCTCTCGAGAGGCGTTGGTTGATTATTTCCTGTTTTTGTACCAAAGCTATAATGGAGACATATCACTTTAAAACACTTCCAAAATGTGCAGAAGTGCAACAATAGCACTGACCTCAGTGAGGGAGGTCACACCCAGGCTTGCTTCCTGTTTTCTTCTTGGGGAGACCAGAGGCCCTGAGCATGGGAGAACTCCTTTGCATCTGCTTGGGGATTGGAAATCAGAGTGGCAATTAATTCCTTCTGACAAAATGAACGTTTAAAAATCTTAAGGAAAAGATTCAGTTAGGATTTCCAGGCTTATTTTCTAAATTGTAACCATTTTTTGAGGGAATGACCATTGTTTTCTTACTTAACTGATGTGTGTAAGATGTTCTGCAGTTGGTGCATTCCTCAAAACATACATTGAAGATAAAGAAAGGAGGGAGATGCACTTAAGAGGTTTGAGAGGAGAGATAAAGACCAAGATACACAATGAGGCAGTTACAGCCCTTATATAGTGTTATTTCAACTTATCCCAGCATTATTCTCCTGGAATTCAAGTTGACCAATATAAAAGCTCCTTGCTTTGTTGTCTTTGTGTGTTGATGCAGTACTGCTACAAGTCAGAACAAAGAAGGCTTGGGAGGATGGATAGCTGGAGAAGTTTCTGAGAAACAAAGGAAAGGCAGCATAGGGCCAAGGTGTAGTAAAAAAAGTCATTAAATATTTTATTTTCCTCAGTGGAGAGCTTGAGTGTATGTGTGGTTCTCAAACAGCTCTGCCATAGAAAATACATTATGTAAAATTCCACCTGAAATAGTTGCTGTATGTGAAGGTATGTAACTGCAGCACAGCATTAATGCATTTACTTTAAATGACTGTTGTGCAGGCACAGATTTCACTTGATGTAAGGCTTTGTCCACTGTGTCCAGGTTTGTAGATTTTGAATATGTCAAATTCATTCTCTTCTGGGTGTAAGAGATAAAACCTCTTTCTCTTCTTCTCTGTTCATGGCTTTGGGTCATAATGACTGGGCAAAGCTGCTAAAGTCTTGTTCAGTGTCACTAAATGAAGAAATGTTTTATCAAAATCTTCTCTGGCACATCCTGGATATATAAAGTGTTGGTCTGTGTGTGCTGCCAGGGCTCAGCTTCAGAGCCAGAACCCATTGTCCACACCCTGAGTGTCTGTGGGTTACCAGTGTATCTCCCTTGAGAGAGCTGGAATATTTCTTGGTGTCTTTCCCCTCTATTTAGTAAAGTGCTATAGTTAGCATTCCTTATGGTTAGCCACCTGTGTGATCACTAGCAGGGATGTTCACATAAAAGCCACGTGGAGCCTCCTTTCTCCTCCTGTCTGTTGATCACTTTGAGATCTTGCTGCATAGGAGTTGAAAACCTGAGGTTCATAGGTGTAGGTAAGCACTTACTGCAGTTCTAAGGACTGATTTTTTGATACAAAATGAAATTTTTGCTTAAATGACTCTCTGATAGCTCTTAAGAATCCAGGCAAACAGACTGTTCTTTCTGCAGTCCCTTTAATCTCTATGTATTTGGCACAAAAATAGGAAACCTCTCTTGTGGGGAGGGGCATATTTACACTTCTCTAGTAACTCTTGCAGAGAAAATTGTGGTTTTCCAGCCACAAAGTTTTGAGTCCACGGGTTGCAGAGAGAGTTACTTTGGAGATGAGACCCTGGGGTAATTTGTCACTGCCTGCCTGTATAATGAAGAATTAAGCTCTTAGCAAATGATGCTGCTACTGAATCAGGAATAGTGTAAGGAGTAATTTATCTGCAGAGCACTCGAGCCTGGCAGTGGCTTTCTTGGCACTAGATATGCTGTGGAATCTGGCTTACTTAATTATTTTGCCTTGGGAGGCACTTTATTTTGGTATCAGTAAATTCACTTGTGCAAGTCCACTGAGGAGGAGTTGCACTGGGGTGCAGCTCAGCCTACAGATGGCTGAGGACAAGGATGTGCCTCCCTGGCTGCACAAAGTCAACCCTCACAACCAGCTCCCTGTGCTGCTGCTTCTGGTGGAAGCATCTCGTGTCTTTGGCTCCATTTCCTGCTGGTTTGGGTGTCCTGCAGTGGCTACCAAAGATACTAAAAGGTTCTTCACTGTCCTGTTGCTCTTCCCCTCAGGGCCTCAGCAGGTGGAACTGTTCACAGTACATTGTGCACATCATGAGTTGTATTTGAAGAGAAGCCTCTGACTTCTTTCATCAAAGGTGCTACCTGTGAATTCTGAAAAGCAGATACCACGAGTATTCTCCATCTGAGCAAACTCAGAATATTTTTTCTCTGATTCAACATTTATTAAAACGATGAATAAGTCAGGGAAGTAGACTTTACATTTCCCTCAGTCTCCTGAGATGGCAGGAGGAATCCTCACTCACTCTCTCTGCCCATCCAGGTGCAAGAGCTAATGGCTTTGCTCTGTGTATCACTGAGCATGGTACAGCTGGGCTCCTGGGGAAATTCATATTTGGAATAAAGATTTTTCCAGGCTGTGAAGCTGTGCTCCTTCCAGGCTGTACTGCTTTGATCTTGGAGAGGAGAGTGAACAGGCATTGTGTCCTTTGTAACCTAGTACAGGTTGGTGATGAATCCACTGAGGTTTTCAGTAATTTGTGTGAGGAAAAACCTGCAACACAGAGATCACCTCTGTTCTTGGCAATCCTTGCAAGCCCTGCCAAAGCAGTCCCAGCATTTAATCTGATAAAACCCAACTTGTTTACCTGATGCCTGGTAGCACATTTCAAGGTTGTGGTGGTGTCTTGGTTCTCTGCAGTGAGGACAGGTTTGTAGGATGCAGCCTCTGCTTTGCCAGTGCTGCCAAGCATCTCAGCCCTATGTTCTTCTGTGCTTCACTGGTCACCTCACTGGTAGGCTTGGAAACAATATTACAGCAAGTAAATCTAGTCTGGGCAATGGTCTTTGCACATAACTGCCTCTCTTTAACCATACTGCTGGAGCATCAGAAGTGTTAAAACAGACACAGATGCATCCACGGGCTCCAAGCTTCCAAGCACGTGCTTATCTTCCCATGTTGCTGTTGTGAGTCTGGTGACATCAGTAAGATGTACTCACAGGAGTGTGACAGGAGTTCAGAGATGCTGCTTGCAGAGTTAGTGTGGCTCTGGAAATGCATCCATGAGAGCTTCTTCCCTCCCCACTCAGTTTCTGGAGCTTCCTGTGGGCACATGGAAATAGTGCTTGAAAAAAAAGTAAAAATCCCAAGTGGAAGCATCTTTCTCCCAGTTTGGCTAAATACTTAATGGTGAGTGATGATCTGAACACACAGACCTTTGCAATGGGAGCTGCTGCCAGGCACTGCAGCACCGTTGGATACACTTCAATTTAATAGTTGAACTGCACTTAGTTTGTTTACTGTAGTATCTTGGTGTTTATACATAGCTTAATATCTCAGAGTTAGCTGTTCAAATGCTGTGCACTGGAAAGGAACTTTAATGCTTAATGCTAGAGTGAACCAGTTCTAAAGTGAACCAGTTCTAAAATGAAGCTGGATTTTGTGGAACTGTGCTGGTTTGAAGGCAGCTCTGCTCACTGAGGTATAGCTTGACCTTGAACCACTGACACATTTCTACTGATGCTTAAGGCTTTGCAGATTTAGAACATGCTGGTGCTGCTGGGGCTTTTCCACTACTAAAAAAGTTTCTTTCCAAAATCTGAAGGATCATTATCCTTTTATTTGCTTCAGAATTATTTTTAAACTGAAGACATGTGGGTGAGTGAGAAGGCTTCTGGAGTTTGTCCAGGTAGGAACTTGGAGAAGTGTAACACGATTTAAAGCTGTGAAGTTTAACAGCTGTGCAGCTGCTGGTGCAGCAATGGGATTAGTGGTGAACAGTGCTGATACAAGTGACATTAATTAACATTAACTTTATGTGCAGAATTGTCACTGATGGTCTTTGGGTGCCAGTGCAATGCTGCTGCTCATTCTCAAATCTGCTCACAGCTTTACCTATGAATAGAAAACTGCCCCAACTTTGGGTGCTTGTGACTGGCCATGCATGCTTCCAGTTGTGAATAATGTCACTTTCTTTATGATCAGTAATTCTCTGTGAGAATTTGAAGTGACTGTCTACAGAGCACTCAAGTGTGTGGCACATCACAGGGCAGAAGCTGACTTCCCTTCTCAGAAAATTAGAGATACATCAACTTCCCTGCTAGGAATCGTTATCTCCTGTTAAAAATAGCACACAAGGCTACTAAACACTGGCAGGCAGCATGGCTGGCTGGCTTTATGCCTTTGAGACCATTGTTTTGTCTGTTACCTTTGAGTAGGTTCTGGAATAAAAGGGAAAATCATCCTGAAAAGGTTAATTTGACATTGTCAGAACTGAGAGTGGGGCTATATTTCATGGAGGTATTCCCATAAAAGGCATTAAGGTTGTCATTAAACTTGATGAATGTATGTGCTAAAGTAATGTTTTTAATGCTTAATCTTTAAAATTGGACACGAGTGTTAATGGCTTGTATGTTATGCCTACTGTGCATTCAGCAGTGGTAAATAGTCTGGGTTTCTGAAAGAGGAGCACAGTAGGAAATGGAGAAGTCTCCTGGAGAATTCCCATATGAATTACAACATCTTTGTAGTGGAACAGAGCACAGGTTTAAGGAAGGGAGATGTGTGAACCTGACAGTTTGCTTACATATAGCTGGAAATACTGGTTAGAGCTGAGTCACCATCCCTCTTAGTGATGAGGATGTATTTTGATTTGGAGATGATCCAGCTTAATGTATGTTTGTGACTTGGTTGTGAAATGGACCTGTGGGAAGCACAGAGAGTGAAAGGAAGTAGATGGATAATTAGTGAATACTTTCCTTCTTAAGCAGCAATAAATTTTGTTGCTCTCAAAGACTTGTATAAACTGTTAGTCCAAGGATGATTATTTTATTGCAAATTGCTTTGAACCAAAACTTCTCACTCTTAAATCTATGAGTATGGTGTTTTATAGATGGAAAAAGCCTTTCCAGAGTCAGTCTTTTAGAGCACATCACTACTGAACTGCAGGGAACCAGTAGCCAGACCAAATAAAAGGGTTTCCCCAGAGGTCTGCAACTTACCAGACACACTGACCTTTTTTCCTCTGTTTTTTGGCCATTTTTCAGTGGACTAAATAGGAAGCATAGACTAACGTTTTGAATAGGTTTTTCTTCCTGCTTCTTTTCCTTCCTTCCTCAATTTTCATTCTGTGAGTAGTAGTCTGACTTGTCTGTCTTCTACAAGCTAGAAGTGTTTTGGCTTTTTATCTAATGTCATGGGACCGCCATCATCACCATTCTGGTGCACTTTTTCTGTCATAAAAAAATTACAAATAAATGCCTGGCTTGTCTGTGAGCAATTTTACTTGCTGATGTTGTTTTCACTGCAAGGATTTTGAAGTCTCCGTGTGTGTGAATAGACTTAAGAGGTCTCTAGTGGTGTTTGGCTGCACTGCTGTGCTGGGGATAAAAAACCTGAAAATTGATCTGAGGAAACTTTGTTCAACACGCTGAAAAAAAATCGAATGCAAAAATCTGATTTGAAAAAAAAATAATTACTAACCTGAAAGTGTGCCCACATGTGGTCTTACTGTCAGTTCATCTTTTTATTAAGGTTGCTCTGAGTCCTCCCTCAGATGACAACTGCTTTAGGGAGCTGAGGGCTGTAACAGCACAAGGATGCTTTTAGGGAGTGCTTGGTCTTTGCTATCCCTTCTCATTCCGTGGGTTTTGCATTTGAAATGAAAACATCATTGTGCCTTGCCCAAAAAAAAAGAGAAGACAGTGGAGATAATCTGCTATTTCAGCTGTCGTTTAGGATTCAAAAATTTCACATTTGAAATTTTTGCCTGTTGAGCCCAGGGGTAAATCCTGGGGGCACCTGCAGCCTCTGCTCGGTGTTGCCATCCTGGGGCACACACTGCCAGAGATTTCTGGGCGGGGGAGCAGGAGCTGCTACAAAACAGGTTTATGAAGTACAGTGGGTGGTTCTGTTGACAGTTGCTTTTATATTCAAAATAGGCTTCACTTAATTCTGCTTTTCGTGGTAATTCAGGAATTGAAATCACTCAGGTCTTGCCAAATTCATTAACACGGTGTACTAAAGGGAATGTCTATTTGGAGGCCTTTTAAAAAGCAGAATAAAAATATATATATGCACAGATTCTTACTTTTTTTTGTAATGTTTTTTAAAGAGGAGAAAAATAACTTTCAGTATCTTTCTTCCCTCTTCTTGGCAGGTTTTCTTCACCAGTGGAGCGTGAGAAGCAGAGGCTGAGAAGATGAGTGAGCTGGAGCAGTTACGGCAGGAGGCAGAGCAGCTGCGAAACCAAATCAGAGTAAGAATTGTCAATTGCTTATTTCCCATGGTCAAGTTCCTCCTCTAAGGGAATAAACTGTAAAGATCTATCAGTTGTTCCTCTTTAACTCGTCCAGAGCTTAAAATATTTTCAGAATATTTGAGTAAAAATCAGAAAAAACATTGGTATAATGAAGTAAATTGGTAATATTTCTTGAACAAAATGTTTTATTTCCTGTTGAAGTTTGCTGAGTTTTGGTGCTAGGGCTGTATGTGTTTCTGTAAGTTTTATGTTGTGTTTTTTTAAAAACAGAAGGGAGCAGCAAACTCTAGAACCTAGGCATGACAAGTTTGGCTTAAGGGTCTCAGAAAAGCTTGGTCCTGGGCTAAAAGTGACCCCTGAGAAGGCTGAGGTTAAAGCAGGGAGTGTGAGAGAGCCTTCCAGGGTGGATGTCATTTCTACAAGCACTGTTTCTTGGCTTCCTGTTGAGTTTATTTTTATTAAATGCTGATGCCTCCATACAGGCTCTTTTTTGGTTGTATTTACTCAGTGAAGACAAACCAAGTATGAGTTGTCATGCCCAAAGTCAGTTTTCCAGGAATCTTTTGCGGCGTGCATTTATATGTCAGTGATGCACTTTTCAGTAAAGTATCATTTTTATTATAAAGTCTGTTTATTTTCCATCAAAGTTTTCAAAGCATGCAGCATTCATAAATCTGATTTATATGGGAATGGCCTATTTGCAAACATTCCTATCAGTGAAGAGTACAGGCTTCCTGGAATATGTTGTGTGCACAGAGGATTTTTTTAGCATGGCATCTGCTGGCAGCAGTTGTTCTGTGGTGTCTCCTGTGAGGTGTGAGGCTGCTGGGTGGTGTCAGCCACGTGCTGAGCTCACTTCATGTGTCAGGGCTGTGCTGGGGGCAAGTGCTGCTCATTCAGTGCCATCCAGGGAGAGCTCTGGGTCCTGTTCTCATTAATTCCCTGTGGAAAGACAGGGTGGGACTGGGTGCCCCTTCCACCAGCTCTGTAGAGGGTACAAATTATTTTTAGCTTAAAATACTATTTTTTTTTTTGTCCCAGTTTAAGCTTTATTACAGAATTACACTGCTAAAAGGGGTACATAATTTTTCAGTTTTTCCTCTGCATGCTATGTAAAGACTTTTTATCATTGTTATGTTGAGGGGAGCCAGTTTAGCCTTTGTTCAGTCTTGGTAATCAGTGAGTCTGGTTTCATGCAAACTTGTGGGAAGAAAGAGCTACCAGGCAAGTTAGAGGGCTCAGACTGTGCTGCAGGAACGTTTGCTTATTTTTTAAATTTTGGAGCATAAAAATCTGATTGGCACTTGGGCAATGACTCCATTTTATGGCTTTAGGTGGATTTAACATTTCCTTTGTAACTCCACCACCCAAACTTGTAAGTGGATCTATCAGATGGAGCTGAGTAACCATGGATATATTGTCTTTGGAGTGCCTTGGCTCAGCAGTGGCAGTTGGTGATTGCCTCTTGACATCTGAGTGCAGGCTTGGATACCTTGTGCTTAATTCTAACTTCAGATTAATAGGCAATTAAAAGTGCTCCTGGTGACTTAATGTCCATGAAACTTTCTGACCAAATAATTCAATTTCATATTTGTACAGATGATTGCTTGTCTTGCTTATTAAATCATTGCACAGTTTTTGTTTGGCATGGGTAAGAGGATAGATACAGGATCTGAAAAGTATGGGTTTTTAAGTGTCAAGGATATCTAGTGGGCTGGTTGTTTTCAGGAATTATTTTTGATGCACACCTAAAAAGAGATGAGGTCACTAACAGGATTGGATGTTTTATGTATAACTAGCATTTTGCTGTCTTAGTTGTTGACAGCTCTGGGGTTTTGTCTGAAATTTCCTCTAACAATATAATCCCAGAAAATCAGCTTTGTGCCTAGAAGTGAGGTTCAGACAAGATTGTACCTAACAGTGTCCCAAGGTGTAGGAACTGCAGTGCAGAGCTGTTGATTCCCTGATGGACTTCAGTCTGCAATACCTTAGAAGTGTTTCATGACTTTTAATTTGATTTTTGCAGTATCTAGGTGATGTGGGCACCTGTGTCTCCCCATGCAGCTGGAGCTCAGACTAAGGACAGACAATGTACAACCTGAGACTGCAGGAATTTTTAGTGCAGGAAGTTGGAACACTGAATGAATTGTCAGATATCTATCAGATGACTTGATGGTTAAAGTTAATTCTGAGTTCTGTCTGTAATGAAGTTCCCATGTGACACATGTGTCCTCACTGTGAGAACTGAAATTGAGGATAATGACTTTTAGAACTGCTGCTTACTTGGCACAGTGTCATTTGAACCAGACATTTTGGACAAATAACACACTGTATTTAAAAAAATACATGTAGTTTGGGGAAAAGGCTGCAATCTGAAGTGTGTGCTAGGAAAGTCTGGGGGCTGCACACTGATCAAGCAGTTAGATTTTTCTCACAAATTTTTCATTGTCTACTGCATGAACTGAGGAAAATCTGCAATTACATAGAAGAGCTTTTTTATGTTTTGACACTAATGATTCTGTTATGATGATGCATATGTAGAAATACAGTTTCAAGGCAAGAATTAAAATAGCCTGTTGAAACTCTCCTTTTTGTGCAATTTTGCCAATTGTATGGCAAGTATTAGACAGCCTGAAATACAGGAGTTGCTAATAGTTTGCTTTTAAAGAGAAAAAAATGCTTTGTTTCATTCAGACTGCATTCAGACTTCATTTTATGTTGAACATTTTCAACTATTTCAGGACAACCAAAGTAGTGGTTTAAAATCCAGTGTCTTTCTTCCTGTGGATGAAATAAGTCCTGAGTGCTAAGGGATTTACTGCCCTGGTATTTTAAACCCCTCCTGATTCCAGACGTCAACATTTTATAAATATTTCTACAGTTCAGACATTATAAAAATAAGTTGAGATGACTTAATCCACTCTCAGGCTTGCTTTTTGGGAGGAGAGCTATAAAGGGTGGTCAAAATAAACATGCACTTAAGAAATGTTAAAGTTGCAATGTCAAGTAACTCTCAGGCAAGAGCTGGAAAAAAATTGAAGATCCCAGCCAGAACGTGTTGAGGCAGTTCCAAAATGTGCAAGCTGATGTTTCTGTTCCTGCTCTCAAAGGGGACGTTGCCATTCCTGCACAAACTGAGCTTTGGAGGGACACACTAAGTGCTGCTGAAGAGGTACCATTGTTTTTGGGTGGCTGCTTCAGTGGTTGCACAAGTTAGAGAAACTGCCAGGAGTCAAGAGGGTTCTGTGGCTGCTCCTTTGATATGGCTGTTGATGGTTTTAATTTCAACTTGTGCTGCACAGTTCCTGTCTAATTTTAAGGCAGTTTAAACCATGTTTAACTTGTTCCTGTCTAATTTTAAGGCAGTGTAAACTTCAGGCCAGTTTAAACCATTTTCTCAGCAGGAGGTGCTGGCCGTGTGCCTGTTCCTGTGTTCTGGGGACGGGCCCTGAGCTGCAGGAGAGTGGTGCAGTCACAGCTGTGACTAAAACCAGCTCTTGCACAATCTGTGTTGCAGGTGGAGCTCACCTGTGTCAGAGGTTCAGTCTGGGACTCTGAATTATGGAAACAAAAGTCAAGTCTGTTTTCTAGGTCAGGTTGAATCATAGATGCAGGAAACAAGTCCTGTGTCCTAGAGTCTGAGATAAAGAAAGAGCCATGGAGTGTCTGTGTGGAGATTTGAGCACCACCCATTCCATGAAATGGGTGAGGGTGTTACTGGGCCATTTTTTCCCCTTCAAGCTGTGTCAAGTGCATCATCACTAAGCTTTGGTAATCCTGCTGTTTGTCCTGCTCCCCAGATCCTGCCTGCTGATTTTCACCCTGCTTCTTCCAGCCAGCAAGGGGGATTAATTTGTGCAAGAGCCTCATGTGGCACAGAGCTCGCTAATCCTGTGTAATTGTGGTTGCTTTTCCAGGTGGATCAGTTCTTCCCTTGTGCTCAGCACACCCTGAGCAAGCACATCCACCCCAGGGAAGGAATACAGGGAACAGGGTAGGCACTGGGACTTCAGGATGGCTCCAAATGCCTTTGAATCCCATAGTCTGTAGAAAAGGAGATTCAAAGGCTGCTGGCCCTTCTTAAGTCCCTCTTCCTCCACTACCCCTCCTTGTGTGCCATTGCTTTTTAGATTCCTTGAACAAAAAAAACAAAATAGGGTGACAGAAGGAATATTGGCATGTCAGTGGTGGTGGTGTGTGGCTTTGAGTGTTGAAATGTAGCTCAAGAGTTACTTTTCCTTTAGACTCCCTCAGCTGATGCTCAGTGTTGCCTTTCCAATTCAATTGGTTCCATTTTTTATTTCAGGATGCCAGGAAAGCCTGTAGTGACACAACTCTTGCTCAGGTATGTTTGTTCTTTGTGTAGGCTATAACTTGAGAGATAAAAAAATAAAAATATCAGGTTTTGACTCTAGCATGTTCCTGTTCAGTAACTGAAAGAATAAAGTGGAAGAAGCCTTTGGAAATGTACTGTGTATTTATACAGTTATTTAAAACCAAACAAAGCCCCACCAAAAAAACTCAAATAAACAAAACAGCAAAAAAACCCAACCAGTCAAAATGCCCCCACCATCATAATGGATCCTGCTTCCGCTTTACCTTTTAAGTAGAGCATGTTTATTGTGTTAAATATATTTAGAAATACTTAAATAAACATTTTTAGCAGTTTTTTGGATACAGAATTATTTTGCATGTAAAGTCCTGCCATGCTTTAAAAAGTAACAGTGCAGTAAATACTGGAGCATTTTCTTCCATTGGTTTAAATTGAAAACTTTCAGATTTTATAATCTGAAATAGTCTCAGTATAACATAGAAATATCTTAAAAGAGCTTCCTGAAGTTTCATTGTAGCCATTGTGAAGTGTGTTGTGTCTTCTGTAAAATCTGTTTGTGTCGGTGTTGCTGGGTGTACACCAGTATCCTTTTTTTTTTAATGGTTTTTGTTGTGTGCCAAGATAGATAATTCTATCAAAGTTCAAATGTATTTTCGTTATCTTGTGCATTAAAAATAGTTCTCAATATCTCAGAGGTTTGTTTTGTTTATTTTTAGATCACAACAAGTCTGGACTCCGTGGGTCGAATCCAAATGCGAACCCGGCGCACGCTCAGGGGTCACTTAGCCAAAATCTACGCCATGCACTGGGGCTCTGACTCCAGGTGTGTGAGGGCAGGGAGCCCACACCTGCCAGGGGAGGGCTGCACGTCACATTGGCACCTTCACTTTAATCCCAGGGCCTGGGAGCCTCATGGAGGGTGTTGGTGCCCTTGCCCCACCACTGCTGGGGGGTTCTTGTCAGATTTTGCCTTCTCCTTCTTTCAGCTTTAACTTAAGTTTTTGAGTCTGTTTAAGCAAGAGAGTGTATGTGATGAGGCATATTTTTGGGCATGTTGGATATTGTACTTTCCAAGATGTTGAAAAATTATGTAACTTCTATGGTAGGGATTTAAAAACTTTCCTGACAAATTTTTATTTCATTGAAAGAAAGATCCTTTTGTACATCGTGGAAAAAGTAACATAGAGTTTTGTTTTGCTGCCTTTAGAGCAGCTGATGGTGGGGTGTAAACATTGCCTCGTGGTCTGCTCTGTATCATGTCCTCCAGAGAGGAATTCATCTAGAATCTGTTCTTAAGATTTATTTTTGCCTAAATTCCTTATTTGCTCTTGTATAACTGTGTGGTTATATGAATAATGAAAGCAGTTGTGAAGAGTTCATAAAACATGTTTTCAGCGGGTTGTTTGCTTGTGTTCATTTTTAATCATGAGTCTCCATGGGATTCCTCAGTCAGGTGATATAGAGATCTGTATCTTTGCAGACTTGTTCTAACAAATGCACCCCTCCAATAAAGATGAAAAAGCAGAGGGTAATAAAGAAATTATGAAACCTCTGGATCACTTGATAATCATGCATGATGTATGTCTATTTTGAGATTTTTTTGTCTGTTTTATATTAACTTTTTTTTTTGTGTTTGTATTTAGGCTACTAGTCAGTGCTTCTCAAGATGGAAAATTAATTATTTGGGATAGTTATACAACAAATAAGGTAGTTATTTATAATACTTATCAATAATTCATGTATAAGTTGTGTGTTTGAATGGGCTTGTGTGTGTTTTTTACCATGGTTGCAAGTCCAAAATCAATAGCAGTCTTTCTCATTCAGACAATCTCTTTTGGTTCCTTTCATGGCCAGGTGAGCACTAGTGATGTGTTGTAGGTTGTGTCTCTGAAGCAATAGTTAATTACATAGTAATGTGTAACATTTTCACTTTTACTTTGCTAGTGCAGTAGCTGTAGCTCTCTGCCTTTGTGGTGTTGCTTCTAAAGCAGATTTGGTTTTGAATTACAGAAATACACAACCCCAGAATTTACAAGAGTGCTTTGGGTTTGAGGGCAGAGGAAGGAGAAGGAAGAAAAACAGCTGTTGGGGAAAAGCTTAGGTAGTGTGGAGTGGAGCTGTGCTTCTGTAAACTCTGCAGTCTCCATGGGGACAACCATCCTGTCTTACAACCTGTAGTTTAAAGATGTAAAAGAGTTGGACAGAGAAGTCTTAACTAGAATAAACAAACATTGTAAATGTTTAAGTTCACGATAGCTTTGCCATGAAATAATGCACTGAAATGCATAAATCTGCCCTGCAGATGCTGCTGGTGTCTGTCAGCACAGGAGGTGTGGGTGTGTGAAGTGCAGTGAGTTGGCTGTGGTGTGCTGTGAACCAGGCACTGGGGCTTTGTGTGCCCTCACCAGGGGCTGTGTCTCTGCAGATGCACGCCATCCCCCTGAGGTCCTCCTGGGTGATGACCTGTGCCTACGCTCCCTCGGGGAACTACGTGGCCTGTGGGGGCCTGGACAACATCTGCTCCATCTACAACCTGAAAACGCGGGAGGGCAACGTGCGAGTGAGCCGGGAGCTGCCGGGGCACACAGGTCAGCTCTGCCTCTGCCTCCCCTGCTCTTACTGCTCCTGCCTGGGCTGGGCAATGCCTGTGCTGCCTGTGGACGGGCTGGGGGAGAGCTTGGGTGCTGTTCTTGCATTTTAACCTTCAGTCATTACTCCTGGGTCAAAAACTTACACAACTGTTCTGTTTTTAGGATACTTGTCCTGTTGTCGCTTCCTAGATGACAACCAAATTGTCACTAGCTCAGGAGACACCACTTGGTGAGTTTTTGAGCCCTGTTGGCCTTCCCCCACCCCCCCTTTCTTCCTTTTTTTTTCTCTCCAGTGCCTTAATTTAAAACTTGAACTCTGAAATGATGACAGACGTTGTGTTAACTTCACCTACAGTGCTTTGTGGGACATTGAGACTGGCCAGCAGACCACCACGTTCACTGGGCACACTGGGGATGTGATGAGCCTCTCCCTGAGCCCAGACATGAGGACGTTTGTGTCAGGAGCCTGCGATGCCTCCTCCAAGCTGTGGGACATCCGCGATGGGATGTGCCGGCAGTCCTTCACGGGGCACGTGTCAGACATCAATGCAGTTTGTGTAAGTGGTCCTCCTCTTCCCACCTGGGAAGGAAGGGGGAGGATAAAGGCTACATTTGCATTAATTCAGCTTAGAGTCTACTGAGCTACCTTGATTTAAAATCAATTAGTTAGGGTAGAGGATGTTAAATTGTATGTAATGGAGAAGGTTGTGTAATAACTTACAATCTACTTTGTAACTGAATTATTGTTGCCATTATCTGTGATGCACTGCGCTGTTCCTGGAATAGTTGTCACCTGTGTTTTTATTCAGGAACTGAGACATCACTTTTTTTAAGAAGTAAAGAATGGACTAGGGAAACTTTTTCTGAAGCATGGCAATATGTTAAAAACTGAAAACTGTAGATAAATGCAATATACTGAGAGGGTACAAGCATCCTCATCTTAAAGTTTCTTTGTTTAACAAAAAGAGCTTTCAGCGAAATATTCTGGAAGGCAATTAAGATCAGTATTGATGTTGAATATTCCCTATTGATGTTGAATTATTCCTGGAATAATTTGGTGATATTTAGAAACTGGATTATGTTTCCCCTCTGTCATAGTAACAGTATGTTCTGATCTGCAAGATCCAGGCTCTGGTAAATAGAGAAAGAAATCTAAGTCGAAACTGCATCTGTTTTTGATAAACATGAAAAATTGTTAAGGCTGAGAAAATACCAAACACATGACCAGTACAAAAATGCAGTTCCTATACTTAGACCTGGGCCCTGAGATGTGCTGGGCTCTCTCCATTCCCATTTCAATCAATATTGCTGTTGAGAGAATAACTCGGATTTGGAGTAGATTTTTTNGACTGACAGTGCCCAGTGTATTTTCTGACTGACAGTGCCCAGTGTGTGTTCTGGTGCCAACCCCCGTGTCCCGTTGCAGTTCTTCCCCAACGGCCACGCCTTTGCCACGGGCTCTGACGACGCCACGTGCCGGCTGTTCGACCTGCGGGCGGACCAGGAGCTGATGATGTATTCCCATGACAACATCATCTGCGGCATCACCTCCGTGGCCTTCTCCAAGAGCGGCCGCCTGCTGCTCGCCGGCTACGACGACTTCAACTGCAACGTCTGGGACACCCTCAAAGGGGAGAGGGCAGGTGAGGGCACCACTGCTGGTTCTGAGCCTTGGCAGCCCTGCACTGCCCAAATGTGTGCAGAGTGCAGAGCCAGGGCACTGCTGGTGCTGATGGTGTGGGGTCTGCTTTCTGTTTTCTCTCCAAAGGGCATCCTTTCATTGCATTGGGTTGTGTCTTCCAGAAGTTACACTGTGTTTCAGTTCCATCTCTGTGGTGTGAGCAGTTAATGAGTCAGGAGAACAGGCCTGTTCTTGGGCTTTACAGATCTGTGTGCTGGGAGATCCCAGCTCTTAAGGC
The DNA here is from genome assembly GCA_024734555.1 of Trochalopteron elliotii. Taxonomy (NCBI): domain Eukaryota; kingdom Metazoa; phylum Chordata; class Aves; order Passeriformes; family Leiothrichidae; genus Trochalopteron; species Trochalopteron elliotii. The sequence goes on from JANPWX010000041.1 coordinate 1,892,613, forward strand.
TGAGGAGTGGCCTCCAAAATTGCATCTACAGAAAATGTATTTCATTGAAGTGTATGGAATTAAGTAGTGCAAAATTACACCTTTGCATTGACCTTTGCACCCACGAGTGGCACTACAGGAGTCTTTTTGCTTTGCATTTCCTGGGAGAGAGGGAAGGTGGAAACTTCTGGTCCTTGAATCAGTCACTTTTGTCAGGACACAGAATGTTTATAGCACAGCTATTTGCTTCCCACTTCTTACAGTAACCTAAATGCTTGGGTCTGGTTCAGTTCTGAACATCATTTCTGCTGATGTTCAGACTCAAAATAGATCCTTTTGCTTAGTTCTACCAAACCTGCATGGGGAACCTTGGGAGAGCAGACGAGGGCAAGAAGAGATAGAGAGAAAACAACCAAAGCAGGAAAGAGGCAGACTAGTGCTGCTCTTTGGTTTGTCACAATATGTGGTGGATTTGTAATCCCTAGGGTTTGCAAAACTTGGAAAACTCAAGGTAGTTAATGCATCCAGGGCTTTGTCAGGAGACATCACATTGGATTTTGGAAGAGCTTGGTGGCTGAAATTGTGGACAGCGCTGTAGGAAACGGGAAAACAGGTAGAGAGCCTGATTAGAGAGGAGAAGTCATAAGGGCAGAGAGAAAAACAGAGGCAATATTCTGTGTAGATATTTTTACATACCTTATTGTTGGGTTTTTTGATAAGACTGTTATGATGTATGTGGTTCCTCAGAGTAAAGAGGGAAAAGGAGAATTAAGGTCTTGCATTGCATCTTTTTTGGTACATGTAAGACTTACCTGGGAGAGCAGAGTAACAACTGAAGTCCTTGACATCCTGCAGACACTAAACTTCCATTGCTTCTTCTTTTCCAGGTGTCCTGGCTGGCCATGACAACCGTGTCAGCTGTTTAGGTGTTACTGATGACGGCATGGCTGTAGCTACAGGGTCTTGGGACAGTTTTCTCAGAATCTGGAATTAACTGGGAGCCAAACATGTACATTCTCCATTTGAGATCTGGAGAGATCAATGCTGCAGCCTATAGCTGTGAAATAACATTTCTACCTTGTATTTGCAGGTGAAGTTTTTCTATTCACTGATTATTACACAAAAAGGCTTTCTGTAAACTAGAAAAAAAAATCAAGTGAAGAAATAGGGGAGGGGGGAAGAAATCACTGACTTTTTAAAAGGGGCCAGCACACATAATCATGGTGACCGACAAACTAAGAGCCAGTCTTTTTGTTTTTGGTGGTTTGGTTAGATTGTCCTTTGAAGGGTTTTTGCTTGTGCTCAGTCTGCTAATCCTGTACTTTTTTTTTTTGTACATAACAGAATATACACATTATAGCAGCCAATCATGTAACATTTGTCTGTATGTAAAGAAATATGTTTGCATTTTTAAAGGAACTACATTTATAGCTTTGCTTTTAACCCGAGATGTCACTTCTGAGTTTTGTAGTGGGTGAACTAGATTGCTGTTTTCAATGTTTTTGTGAATTTACTGTAGATAAAGTTAAGCCAGTGGTATGTATGTGTTTTTTATAATGGAAGGCATTTGAATTTTTTTTAAAGGCCCTGGAGACTCCCAGTTAATACCCACCGCCTTATTCACTCACTTGTTGACCTGCTTGCCTGTTTTTGATCAGGGGGTTCTTCCTTCAAGCCAGTGGTTCCTGGTTCATCCATTGGCAGTCATGACCTCCAAACACCAAGGAGTTAACACCAGGTAGACTTGCATCAACAGCAGAAATAGTTGGAAAATAAAAGAAGTCCAGACGTTTTAGCTTCCTCCCTGCAGGTTTTTACATCAGTTATTCCATGCAGCCCCTGGGTACAGAAGCCAAGTGGCCGAGTGCTGTGGCCAGCTCAGCTCTGGCCAAACGTGTGGGTTTGGCTCCTCACAAGCTCCAGCTGATCTGCACCCAGTGACTTGGCTGGTGCTCAGAGCCCAGGGCAGTGTCTGCAGAGCTTGCTTGTTCCACACCAACTGAGAAATTCAGGAGGACTTTGCTTAAATTCCTAAAGAGGATTTAACTGTGCAGTTAATTGCTTGTAATTCCCCTCCAAATTCAGAGGTTGCCAAAGCACACCACAGCCAAAAGTGCTTGTTGGCAGTTCTGTGCAGTGGGAATTACCAAAGGAATTGTGTAACTGAACTGCACCTGTGTGACCCCTGAAAACTTCCAGGATAACCTTGAGGATATGTGCTTGTTCTATGTGGTCACTGAGGGCTGTGCCATGGGGGATTCGAGTTGCCAGATGTTCTGCAGCTCCAGCACTGTAAATTAGCCATTCTGCACCTGTCCTGGTTCTGATTTTGATGTCAGTTGCTTAGAAATACAGTGCAGTGCAGAGACAGGAAAATCATGTGACTGATGCCCATTTGAAACTGCCCAGGGAGGTTGCTTAACTTTTTGGTGCCTGGCAGCATGTCTGCACTCACAGTGGATGTTCCTTTGGGAATCTGAACATCTGTGGCTGGTTTGGAATGGGGGATTAAGTGTATTGGTTTCTCTTAAGTGACTTATGTTAAAGATAACGTGAATTTTAAATCACCAGGGTGGAAGATGATGTTAGTCATCATTCACTGGAACTGATGGGGAGTCTGGGTGTCTCTGGGTCAGGTAGGAAAGAGAAGGGCCCAGAATCCTGTAGTATATCCAAATGGGATTTCTGGCTGAGATGACTTTTGTCAAGTTTTTGACATTTTTTAATCCTAAATTTCAGTACTTCCAGACTGTGCCTGTAAACTCGCCATGTCTATAATGGTGAAGGTGCCAATAAATGTACCAGTCAATCACGGTAAATTCACTTTTAAAATAAGAAAAAGGCACTCCTTATACTGGAGAAGGAACATTTCCTAACAGCAGCCTGTGGTGTAGGACCAAAATCCCACTGTATTGTGTCTCACAGGAATTCCTGAGTGTTTTGCTTTGTGATCTGTCTGCATTTACAGAACTACTATGAAATTCTTGTAACTCTCTTAAGTGAGCAGCTCTTTGGGATCTTGCAGACTCAGTTTATTTTTTAGTGGTGCACTTGATTATTTTTTTTTAACTCACAGCTGCCTTGAGTGAATCATTCTGGGAATTTGTTACTAAGGAATTTTAAGAAAATATTCTTTTTCTAAAAAAATTTTTTTCCATAGAAGTGTGTTTTGAACCAATTTCCTAGTCAACACCTTTGCCGAGGCAGGTGCCATTTTTACATTCTGGTATTAAAACTGGTTTCTACTTGTGAAACTCCAAAACCAATTTTACAGCTGTATATAACTTTTCTTACCAGTTCAGGTAGCCTGTAACAGTGGTAATGGCTCTTGTACAGGAATTACTGCAAATAGCTTCACTGTCACTGTTGGATGGCTGTTGCCTCTTGGATTCAGCTGCTTTTAAAATAAATCCTAAGGAATGCCAGCTACTTGCTGAGGTGTCCAGCGGCATCAGAGAGTTCTGCCTGCCTCTGCTCCTGGCTCAGCCCAGGTCTGAGGGGCTCCAGTGTCAGCACACAAGGCCTGGGAGAAGCCTGAGCACAACGGGGGAATCGGCGTCTGCTGGAGCCTGCAGGAAGCCTGAGATGGATCCTGCCCGGGGGACCTTTGCTGTTCATTGCTGCCCTGCCTGGGGGTCAGTTTTCAAGGCTGCAGGTTCCAGTACCACAGGTACTGTGTGATGCCACAGAACGACTCAGGCTGTGGCATTCCCTTCTTCAGCCAGCTGGCAGGGACCTCTGGAGGTTGATGCCCCAGCTGAAGTGGAGGTGGCTTTTGCAGTAAAAGCTCAAACTCCTCCTAAAAGAAGGAAGGTAATGAAATGACCCTTAATAGGTTTTACTTAAAAGGTTTTACCCCAGCCTTGAATCTCAGAGAAACTGGTGAGTGCCTGCAGTTGATGTGGGTCCAGGTGTGCAGCTTGTGTGACTTCTGACTGCACCATTACAGTGAACTTGCTTGCAGCAGGTCTTGCAGCATGAGTGGGCACATCTTCACTGGCTTCAAAAGCTGATAGCCAGACTAAATCTTTAGCTGAATTTCAAATAAGTTGTGTCATTACAGAACTGGAGTAACCAAGAGCATTGTGCCAAACAGTGGCAGAGTAACTCTTGCCCAGCCTCTCTTCTAAAGGCAATCTGTTACGGCTCGGGAAGCAGAACCATGTGCTTGGTGTAACAAGATTTATTTTATTCTGGTAGTTTGTCAGCATTTTCTAATGTGATTTAACTCTGCAATAGAGAGTTCTCCCTTCAGGCAAGTGCCCAGCCTGGGCTTGTTCCCATGTAGCCTTGGATGGCTGTTTATTGGTGGAGAAAGCAGTTTGAGATTCTGGAAACCACAGAAAGCTGCTGTGGCTTGGTGCTGATGTTTGCTCATGTACTGCAGTAACGTGGTCTGGTTCCATCTGTCTGCAGCCCTTTTCCTTCCAGACACTGCTGTGCTCTGCTGTGCTCAGCTGCAGACCCATGGCAGTGCTGGCAGAGCCGACAGCTCCACGTGTGACAGGATTTGCACCACTCCAAAGGGAACGTGCATTAAAGAGGCTTTTCCTGCCCCAGGACAGGCCTTGAGCTCGCCTGGCAAAGCTGAGCTGGAGCAGCAGCAGGTCCCAGTGTGGCCTTGCTGTAACACAGGGGGTGGAAGTAGTTGACTCCTTCCTTCAGTTGTGTAACGCTCGTCCCACGATGAAGTTGACATTAATTACTTTAAGGTGGAATGAAAACATTGTGAAAACATTCCAAGAGTTGTAGTCTGTCCTCTCTGGGGACGCCGTCACCTCCACTAGGTTTAGTGCTGTGCTTTAAGGTGTTGGTGAGAGTTTTGGCTAATTGGACTAGTTGGTATCAATGGTTGTGTAGCAGAATGGCTGGTTTTGAGATAGCATTTCCTGTCCAAGTACTTAGCATGGGTTGATGGTGCACTGTGTATCCAGTACTCTGGCATGCATGCTGGTCACACTCCTCCTACACTTCAGAGGCACCAGAGCCTTTTATCCAATTGCTGGTTATGTAAAATACATGCAGAATGTTAATGCAGTGTTGTTATGGTAAATGTGTGAACAGTGTTACTAATTGATATAACTGATAACAGATTACATGTGCCTGACATTCTTATACCACACAGTATGTTTAGGTTTTAACTAATATGGACTTCGGTGGAATAGTCTTAGGTATTTCAAGCCTTTGTTTTACTTACACAATGGTGCTCTCTTTGTGTTTTTCTTTTTTTTTTTTTAAATAAAAGCATCTGAACACTTGTAGTACATATTACATCCAAAGGAGTCCAAAGCAAAGTGCTTCTAAACATGCTTAATTTTACTTTGCCTTTAGTTCCCAGCATCTCTCATCAGCTTTTCTCGTTTTGTTTTTACTTGTTGCTGACTACTTTGGAAAACTTTGGTAATGTTACCAATTATGAAGTGATTCTGCACTGCCTTTGGATTGTGTATGTATTCAGAAACAGTCTTAAAGCTTTTATTTAAGCTATTAAAAAACCAGGGACTTGTGCCATTTGTTCTTTATCAGTGCTGTTGTAAAAAGACTTCCCTGTGACAAAAAAATCACTTGCTATGAACTTTGTTTATAGCACCTTTTTTTTTTTCCACGATGGATCTTTTTCTTTGTATTTGTACAGTGGCTCAGTGAAAGATGTTGCCATGAGTTGATATTGTAACCAATAAACAAGTGCTTTTAACCAGCCTGGCTCGGCTGTCAGTGTTGTATTAGAGCAGCCCCTGGGGTGGGGATGGAGCAGCAGCTGGGCCCTGTCCTGGATCTGCATTAGGGAGTGATGGGACAGAGCTGCCAAAGAACTTACTACAGCACAGGGGTAGGAGTATTTTTTAATAAATAACCGTAGAACACATGCAATAAAAGTTTTATCTTGATACAATGTCAATACAAATGCTCCACAAACAGAGCATTGATACACAGCTGTGCCCCCACCAACAGCAAGGCTGGGCTGTTACTCAGGGGTGGATTCCACAGTTTCCCTCGAACCCCCAGGACTCCCCATGCACAGTCAGAACAAACACCTGAACACACTGGTGGTGTCTCCCTTCAACACCTTTAGCATTACATCTTCTATCTGTTTCCTGATGAAGACAGCATTTAGTTCCTGGAAAACAGCAAACTCCTGTACCTTAGAGCTCAATCTAACTTAGTCAACATTAACACTGCCATAAAAATATATAAATACTCTGAAAAGGCTTTTCTTTTAAAATCATTTTAAAAAGTCTAGTTTGGAAAAAGTAGATGTTGAATCACTGCAGACAGCAACAGCAGAAGGTTTCTAAAGAGGCTTTGCTGGAGGTGAGCAAAGGTGAAGGACTCCAGCACAGCTGCCTGCAGTCTGACCTAGAGAAGAGCTGTTCTACAGGGGGTTTCACCATGTCCTGCTCCCTGCCTGCAGCAGCAGGAGCTGCAGGCCCCTCCTGGCACCCTGAGCTTCCCCACCCAACCTGCACCACTCCTGCCCAGCCCATCCCAGCAAACCCTGCTGTGCCTGGCACACACCTCAGCTCCCCTGACCACGGGCAAAGGATCACTGCACTGCTCTGCCAACTGCAGGAAATGGGTTCACTGCCATGTACTCAGTACCAGAGCCCTGAGCTACTGCATGTCCTTAGTGCAGTTCACCCTCACCTTTGGCTGCCTTTCCAGGGGAACTGCTGCCCAGCACACTGGCACCTGCTTTCCAAACCTGTCAGGAGTCCTTTCCCATGCCAGTTTGTACTTCCCTTCACTAAACAAAATCACACCCCCATGGAAAACCAGCACCCTCCATCCCTGGACAATTCCCAAGCAGCAAAGCAGGAGCTTGGGCTAAGCTCTTTCCCTGCCTAAGGTCCTGGATGCCAGGAAGTGAGACTTGCCACTGCTACATACTCATGAAAACCAGTGAGGATTAGGGGTTTTGTCAAGTGTCCAAAAAATTTAGTGTTTAATTTTTAACCCAAAATCTGCAAAACAAACATAACACTCAAGAGTATCACAGCTCTTCAGTTTGGTTCACCATCCAACCATTCAAGTTTTACAACAACTGTCACCAGAGTAATATTAAAAATATAAATAATTTCAAGTGACTCCACAGAAGAGAAGTGTCACCTGTAAAATTTCTACTTTGCCCTACAAAGGAGCACCAGGAAGGTTCATAATGATGTTTTATTTACTCTTTTGAAGAAACTGTTTTGTGAAGCGATCTAGTTCGTTCTCAAGGTGAATGGCTTTATTTCTGTAAAACAAACAAAAGCAAAGGATTTACTTCAGTGCCCGAACACCCCAAAGGCAGGACTGACATCAGTGTTTCATTTCTATTCCTCCACTACCACCCCCAGCACTAAGAAAACGTCAATGCAGGTTTTTAGAAGGGGTGTGTGGGGGCAGATGTTCTCCTGCCAGTGGTGGGGGATGTCCCAGGCCAGCAATCAGCAGCCCAGAGCCAGAGCAGCCTTTCTGCAGGTGGAAAGAACAGGAAACCACAGCCAAGGCTGCTTCCAAATCCCTGAACCACCAACTGCTGGAAGTTCCTCCTCTGCAAACACCTACCACTGGCAGCAGCAGCACTGCACTGGCTGAGTCAGCACAGCACAGCTGCTCTCCTGCTCTGCTCTGCTCTGGGGAGGGGGCTTTGGGAAGGTGCCACCCTCAAGTTACTGAGAAGAGACTAAAATTCTGGTCAAAGGCCTGTCTCCCACCCAAGGGTAAAGATGATCTTAGAAATAATATTTTTGGAGGTTAGCTGATGCACTGAGGCAGCAGCATATATTTATTTAACTTACCCAGAGCTGTTCAGGGTATCTTTGCATCCCCTTCTGCACCTGCACTAACTTAGTTCAACTCCAGAGGAACAGCCAGCACTCATCACTCTCAAATTAGCAGGGCTAAGAGATGCTTGTGGCCAGTCACACCACGACTTACCTCAGCTGCTTGGAGCTGCTCTGTATGTTCTCCAGCTGATCTATTTCTTTGGAAAGCCTAGCTATTTCTTTTTCCAGGTTCTTCTCAGTAATATCCACCTGCTGACAGAGCCGAGCAAAAGTAGTGGCCATTTCCCTAAAATGAAAACAAGTTTATAATCATGACTTAGAGAAGTTTATGCCAAAAAAAAATAATAAGAAATAAAATCTCATGGCATTGCAGTGTGCAGAACACAGCATACAAACTTCCAGCTGTTATGGGATTACAGAATGGCAGAAAGCAGGAGAATTTGGGTACTTTTTAAATTAAAAAAGAAACCCTCAACACACCAAATGCACCTCAGTCTATGCCTGCATTGTGCCTGTGCACTGTTTTCATAGAACATTAACAGCTCCAAGTCCGAGATGGGGCTCTGGCTGTGGCAGGAGGTGCCAGGGCAGCCCCACACTGCCCAGCTCAGCACCCTGTGCCACCCTCAGCGCCCTGCTCACGGGAACAGGAGCCCTGTGCAGGGTGAGGAGTGCTCCAGGCCTGCCCACTGAGCCTCCCCACCCTACATCCCTCCTTAGCCATGTGCTCCCAACGTTCCAAGACTCCTCCTCACACAAGGGGAAAACAAACCCAGTTACCAGCCTGGGCCCAGCTCTCAAGCTCTCATGCAGGACACAAAGCACCCTCTCCTCTCTACTGGAGCACTTACTTGAGTGCAGCTCTTCCATGTCCTCACACAAGCTGCTGGACACAGGGATAGATCTCTTTCCTCTCCTGAAGCTTAACTTTTTACTATTCTATTTTTTTTTTGTTTCCTCTTTCAAAACACTTTCCTACCTGTCTCTGCTAAGTAATATCTGGCTCATTGTCTTCCTTAGCTTCTTCTTGAAATTATGTGTTTTGACTGAATTATTATTTCAGAGAATTAGGGCTGCTAAGGCGCCCTCTAGCCCCCAGGGTGCAGAACACCTCTCCTGTGCAGCTCAGGGAATAGTTCAGAAAGGCTATCAAAGTTCACCTCCTGCAGTGCACAAAAGCCAGGACTGGCTGCTCAGAACTTGCCCATAGCAGCAGCCCCCGGGCAGAGGCTCTGCTCATCCTCCCAGGGACTCCAAGGGCAGAGCAACCCAGCCTCCACTAGAACAGTCTCTCATATGGTGCTGGACAAAGAGTCACCATCTTCAGAGCACCACACACAGCCACAAAGGGATGCAGGTATTGGCCTTTTCAGGTGGGCATTTTAAACTCTCTTCAAACCCCCTCCCACTAGTGCCAAGGGACAGCAGAGGTGGCAGCAGGCAGGGCCCCAGCGAGGGGCCAGCCCGTGTGATGTGACACTCACTGCTGCACCTGGTGGCTGCAGTTGGCACTGGTGAGGCTGACGATCATCTGCAGCTTCTCGGTGGCGTAGTTGACAAACTGCTGCTTGAAGGCTCTTTCCTTGGCCCGCGTGGTCCACGTCAGCCTCTCGTACAGGTACAGCAGCCCGTACATGCTCAGCGACAAGGAGATCAGTTTCCAGCCTATGGTTTTCCAAATCTGAAAAATAAAATCTTCATCAGCTTAAAAGAAGTTGCCCTACAGAATAAAAGCTAATTCCACATGTTTTTTAAAAATCATCTCCACAGCCCTTTCACTGGACTTAAGAAAATAAATGTTTTCCGTATTATGACTGCAGAGCAATACAGAGCATACAATTCACATGAGCTGGTCCCCCATGGCACAGAGAACGTGCATGTTACAGAAGCCTTGCTGCTCTTTCAAACTGAAGGAGGTACCCTCAGACCACCATTTAATTCAGGCACTGAACACAGATTTATGGCACAGAGAACATGCCCAGCCACCCTCACAGTGATCAGCCTGGTTTCTCACTATGAGCTGGCTGTGGGTATCCGGGCCACTGCACGTGCTCATCTGGCACACTCTGTGTTACACCCCAAGCAGGACAGAGCAGCTCAGCCTCTGCCATCCCTTCCAGCAGGGAAGGGAATGTTGCCAGTGCTACTTGCCACTCCGCCAACAACGATGACGCTCATGGAGGTCCGGGATGTCAGCGAGGCCAAACCCAGCACCAAGGGAACCATGACGTCATCCTGGGCCGCGCTGTCGGGGGGCGCGGCGGGAAGGCTGGAGCCTGACGGGGTGCTGGCTAAAGGACGAGGGATCTACAAGATGGGAACAGCCTGAGTCAAAAGCATTAAGGAACTACACAGATGGGTTTTATTTTCATATATTCAGGCTTTGATTTACTTGAAGGAAACCCTTCAGCAGAGAGACCTGAACGAGACTCCTGAGGAGCAGGGGAGGTTTTGACTGAAGGGTACAAATATTACAAATGGAATAGGCTACTCAAAGGGTTCAATCCAAAGGAAAACCAGCTTGTGTAACAGCTGCAGAAAGTTTAAAAGAAGTTTTTAGTTCCATTCTAACCCTGAATATAATCCAATAAAAACAAGCCTCACCACAAGTATTTCACACAGTGGATCTAAGGAAAGGTAGCAGGAAGCATGTAAATAGCACTGGCACAGAGTAAAAAATCAATATATTCTCATCGAGGTAAAACAAGGCAGCCTAAGCTCTGAAGGACTCACATGTATGTTTGGATCTGCTAATCCCAGGAGTACTTTCTGAGCTTGTTTAGGACCCAAGAAACGGTTTACAAGAGAAGTCCATCCCAAAGAAAAGTGGAACATGATATCCTCTTGAAAATCTGCACACAGGCTATGACAGTTTAGATCATAGCTAAGGTCAAACTTCCTGCATGGAATTAGCAAGTGAAGCTGATCCTGAACACTAGAAGGCAACAATGGTTTCAGATTTTCTAGAAATAAGAACAAATAGTAAAGATGAGTTAACATTAGAAGAAGAGCATATTCACAAGCAGTATCTCTGCACTGCTGACCAGCTTTGTCAATTTAAAGAATCTAAACTGACCAGTTCATTATTTATTTATTTATTTGCAAAATCAGTGGCATTTCAGCAGGATTAACCCTAACAGAGCAGGGAATTCATTGCTCTGATACAAGAAAACAGTCATGAAAATCAACTCACCAAGGAAGCACTGCTGGAAAAAAAGACTCAAATTAACTGGAAGACCTCTATCATTGGTCAAAAAATAGGGATGGAGTAAGAAAAAAACCTGATTTATCCATCAGTTCTGTGGTGCCACACAGAAAAGGCAACATTATTACATAAGAAGACAGAAGGGTTTCACATAATTTCATGATCTTGCTCTGAATCTTTTATTACCAGGAACAGACAAATAGAGATGGATGTGCAATAAAGTTACTACTTATTTAAAAAAAAAAAAAGGGAGTGCACAAATCCTTTGTGAAATGAACTGTTTTGCATTCTGGGTCTGGAGGGACCTAGGGAGAGCATTATACTGCAGAAACATGTTCTATTAATTAGTGTATACAGTGTATCTCTTGTGGAAGCCAAATTTCAAATGGGTTTATAAAAGGATTAGGTGAGTTTTCAGAGGACAGGTCCATTACTACTTGCTTAAGCCATTAATCCAGATGCAGTGTATCAGCTCAGAAGTCCCTAAAATGGAGAGGGATTGCTATATTTACCCTGGTTCATTACTCTTCTCCCTCAGCATCTGTTATTGGTTAGTATCAGGAAGAGGGGACTGAGCTAAACACTCAGTCCTGGTCTATCATGGTTTTATCTTTTATAGCATCAATGTTAAACATGATCAGAAGGAAAATTCTTTAAAAACTGAATTTTCTTAGATTGTCCTCCTTTAAATGTGAAGTGTTAACATTCCTCCTACCAATCATCTCCTGCTGGGACTGGTGCATTGCCTGGTTGACTTCACTGGAGCAGCGCTCAGCCAGGTTCTTTCCCAAACCGTCTTCTATGTGTTTGTTCAGCTCCTGCAGTGTTGTAAAGAACACAAACTCATCACTTTGTATTTAGCCAATCAGTTACATTATATGGAGCAGGAATATGTTACACACTAAGCACTGTTATTTACAGCTTCCATGGAAATAACATGCTTTCCAACTGGGACTGAAAACCTAACTAAAGTGACACAGGTAAGATTTCCCTAGGACTGTAAACATTAAAATGCATAAGAACAAGACTTTCATAGGACTTTCAATAACCTGTGACAGTGAAAAGCAAACCTACTGCCCTGCAAAGCCCTTACTGTGCCATTTGATGGGAGCCAATTCCACAGCTCTGCACAGGGACAAACCCAGCCCACCAACTCCCACGGGTCAGGATTCTCTGCTGAGGTGAAACAGCACAGATTGTCCTGCAAATGCAGCACTGCCAGGTGATCAGCCAGGCTGGAACAGCCTGAGATGAGCTCAGATGGTTGGAGTATGGTGCTGTTAACACCAAAGTTGTGGGTTTGATCCCCTTATGAGCCATTTGTTTAAGAGTTGGACTCGGTGATCCTTGTGGGCCCCTTCCAACTCAGAACATGGCTCCAGGGGGGAGCTATGGCAGCCATCACTATCAGCAAAGCCTGAGCACAAGAGGCAAACACAGCTATATGTGCTTTAATTATGCACTAAGTTTGAGGAGGAATTTATAAAAGTTAAAAAAACCCAAACCAGTTTTTATTAAAAGTGTCGAGTATTTGCAAGCTCATTTTATTTTTAGATTTATTTGATTTTAGGAGTAGAGAAAATTATTTATGCAAAGTCTTATTTACTGGAAGTGAAGACTTGAAATTAAGAACCACTCTACTACTAAAAGGACGCTAAAAAAAATTTCTTTCTAAAAACAAAGCAGAAAATATTTTCAACCTTTTTCAGTTTTGGGTAGAGATATGCACATGTCAACAAGTAAAAATCCTGCAATGCTCAGACAAAGTCACATAAAATCTATGCAATTTATAAAAATACAGAAGAAGAAATTAAGGGAAAGACAAAGAGTCTGGCTTCAAACCATTCAGAAAAACTTACTGTCTTATAGAGCTTCAGTACTTGAGGAGAAGGGTGAAAATCAGAATAAAATTCATCAACTAGAACTGAAAGCCGGCAAATCTCATCAGTCATGGCAGAGGAGACCTGGAAGAACACAGGAGATACATAAAATGTTTCTGCCACCTTTTCCAGACAGAGTGAGAACAGACTATGGCATGAACTGTCCCAAGAAATCATTCCATCACCTGTCAGGAAAGATTGCCATTTTAAGCTTTTGGGTTTTTTTTTTTGTATTAAAAAAGGAACACTGTAACACTTCAAACATTATTTCCTGAGATGGGTGGGCTCCAAAAGGAGCTGCCTGAGAGAGGAGGCAACACTTGGATCTGGGAGGTTGTTCCCACTGCCTTGACTTACTTTGTTTTCCACTTCCTCAGTAACTTGTCTGATTTTTTCCTTGGTGTCTTCTGTCAAGATGTTCAGCTGATTCCGAACAAAGTCCAGCCTGTCCTTCCGATCCTCTCGCTCCTCCATGGAATGGACTCTGCCCCAGCAGAAAGGAAACCATCACCACCATGTATCCCCCCAGGAATCAAACAGGCCCTCCACCAGGAATGGAGCATTCAGCTGATGGTTTCTGGGCAGCCAGGGGGAATGCCAAGGGGCTGCCCAAAGCAGAGGCACTGCTCCACAAGGGCTGGGCACAGCAGTTCCATCTGCACCAGCATTCAAAGGCTGTGCTGGGCAAACACAGCTCAAAACCAGCATTTCCAGTCACAGCTGTTATCAACTAAAAAAGGTGTGGGGAATTGGGTTAATTCCCTTTATTAACTTGTCTACCCCGATTTTAAAAAAACAGTAAATCTGATCAAACTGCTGCTCACAAACAGCATCAACCACTCCTGAACAGTGATGTGAGTCTGATGACCCTGCAAAGCAAAGGGGCTGGGGCAGAAACCAACCTTGTCACAAACAAGTCTCTTTAGAATTCCTTGACCTATCACTTAAGCAAAAATTCCTGAAAACCTGAAGCAATTTGATCTTGAAGGGTCACCAGAAACAACAAATAGCAATTCAGACTAAGAGGTGTGACCACAGACATTTTGGTTAAGTCAACTGACAGAAAGAAATAGAATATCAGAATATTTTCAAACATTTCACAGCATGTTTTCATGGGATCTGACAACGTGAGACATGTCAGTATGTAAACAGGCAGTCTGTAAAAACTGACATACTCAGGGGGATGAGTGTGTTTGACAGCACAGTGGAGTCTGTTGAAACACAGACACATTATTGACAGGCAGGAGGGAGATGGATGGGAAGGATTAATCGTGACAGCAAGTTCACTGTGTACAAGAGACACAAGGTGGCAACAAAAGTGAGGAAAAACTGCACACATATGCAAACCTCAAAGGATACATGAAGATACCAGACAGAGCAGATGAGCTGCTATCATTAGCACTAAAGGATTACATGAGTGAAGAGAGAATAATATTTAGGGATGCAATCTGGAAAGGGCCAGAGGCCAAGCTTCTGTTAGCTTGGGCTCATCTCATTCCTTACAGTATTCTAATCACTTGCAAATTAAAGCATCTACATACTTCCATTTTTTTTTCTTCACTGTAACTGCTAATGGAAGTAGAGCAGGCATAAACATCACCTCTGAAATGCTGGATACCACTAGAAATCTTAACATTTTAAATATTTCTGAAAAAAAGGTTTGGAAACACACAGATTGCAAGTCAGTAGTGAAGAACACCAATTAAACCAAGATCCCTGTACAGAAGTCACAGACCAAGAACAGAACTGAGTGGGCAAGTGAACAATGGTAAGACTGACATATTGACACACCAGGGAAATTGCCTGTTCCTTACCAACCAGAAAAAGTGGATTTTAAAAGTCCATAATGGCCCAAGAAAACCACCAGCACAGACTTGGCTCCTCAGATGATCTGGACAAACCAAATCCAACCAGCCCTCCCACCCACCTACCTTTTCTCTGCTGCTGCCACGTTTATGGTGTCCATAATGTTTTTCACAGTATCTATTATCTGTTTAGCTCTGATAGTGTGCTGTTCAAACTTGGTTTTCACGGCTGACTGCGAGATACACTCCTGCGAGGGGCCCAAGCCACAACACATTACTGCAATTCCATGCCAACACAACCAGGAATTTCACTGTCAGAAAGCACATGCTGCCAATTCTACCATGAACTTAAACCAGTGGGAAGTAAAAAGGGAGAAAGCATAAAGAAATTAAAAGACAACAGAAACTGAAATCTCAAATGAGTCTATAGCAGCAAATCTGCCTTCGTGTCAATTCACAGTAATGTGCATAGGTTTTCATTCTTTTAAAATAAATGAATAATGAAAAAAAAAAAAAAAGAAAGAAAACTTGGATGAATATGTAAGATAAATCTATCTCTTCAGGAAATTTTCAAAACCATCTATTTGGAGTTACAAATGTCAAATGTGAATGCTAAGCAATATGGCCTGGCTTCAGTTTTCTTTGTTGCACTAACCAGTCTTACTTTCAAGAGGCAATTCTGTCAATAAAATTTGACATTCTCATGTCAATACTGACCATCCAGGAACAAAATACACAATTAGGAGTAAGAAACAAGGGTTTTCTCACAGGATAAACAAATGTTAAGTAGTCCTTAAAATATCAGCTTGTTTGCATATTATTGAAGCGTTAAATGAGTAAGTAGGAAATGCTATAACAATACAATTTCTAATCAATCTTAAATATTGAACAGAAAATTCAGAAATACAGGACAGTGACTGAAGAGCTCTTGTGTTTGAGGGGAAGAAAGTGAGCAGCTGATTTCCTTAAACCAGACTGATGGGATTTTTAAACTGTTCTCCATCTGTGGATTCACCTTTCATGGCACAGGTTTAGATTGCTTTTAGAAGACTTGCCTATGACCTTAGCATATGCTGTAATTACAAATTTTGGCTATCTAAAAATAATAGAAGAAAACAAAATAAACAAAATGGGTAAAATAGTCCCTGTTCCTCGATGAAGCAGATCTAGAAATCAGCAATGAAAGGCCAGAGTTTCTTAAGTATCAGCACATTGTAAGAGCTAGACTAGGCACAGAGCAGAGTCTTCCCAACGTTAGCATGTGGTAGATAAAAGGATGACAATCACTCACAACACAATCAGAAAATCCAAGTTAGAGCACTAGGAAAAACACAAAGGTTAGTTAAACAATGGGGAAAGATAAGAGGGGGACAGCAGCAGTTTTGCTGGTAGTCTGTAATAAGTATTTGCTGAAACCAAGATAAACTGTGTTTCAACAGTCTAACCAAACGCAGTTACCCTCCAGCCCACTGCCAGCAGCACAGGAGAGTTGTTAAGTGCCCAGCCTGTTCCTAATTCCATCCCCAGGCAGTGCTGGGGAAGGGCTCTGCAGCAGCTGCCTCATTCCAGCCCTGCCTTCACTCCCCTCTACAGCCAGGAGTTCTCTTCCACCCTGCCTCACTCCTCTCCTGCTTCCCACACCACTTCCATTTTTGAGAAACCTGAGAAGCATCTCAACCCAAGGCATGGTGGGGTAGGTTTTATGTAGGAATCCTCTAGGCACTACTGCACACAGTGCAGGGCCCAGGCATTTCTTTGCTGTACCTCACTGTAAAATTTCAGCAAATACATTGACTACTCTCTATTACTGCCCAATACAAAAATTCAGAACTGATCCAAGAATTCAATGCTTTGAGACTGTCTCTCTCTTTTCCTGTGTTGCAATACAGCTGATATACATAGTAGCATCACTTTTTAAAGCTGCTACATCTCTAAAATCTTAATTTTCCCACTGTTTACCAGCGTTTCTAGTAATGCCTGCACCAGTTTTTTTAAGCAACTTCAACCATCCTGTGCTCTGCAGACAAACATGTTTCATCTAGTTTTGGAATGAGTTTGCCCTCACACAAAAATCTATATAAATCTTACAAGCCTTTCAAAAATAGTCCAAAATTTTCTCACATCACAACTACCTAGCACTGGTGGGTTGTTTCTAGACTTTTTTTTCCAAAGATTCTATCTATACTGAGCTCATATCAGTCCTGGAGTGAACAGGCTTTCCCATCAGGGACCTGATACTAAAATCAGGAATGTGGAAGTACTGGAAAAGTAACAGCTCCTCTTCTCAGCCCATATGGAGAAGAGGGAAAAGCTGTCCAATTTTAGTGAAGACAAAAGCAGGGTGAGAGAATCCAGGAGGAGCAAACCCAGCAGATACAGCCAGGGGGAGCAAGGCACATGTGGACAGGTCTGTGAGGTGACAGATTACTGGGAGATGTGAGCTGGACAGAAAAGTGAGAGGTGCTTGGGAAGTCTGAGGAGGGCACCTGCACAGGACAAGGAGATAAAGGCAAGACAGACTGAGGCAGGGGAGGAGTCAGGGTTTGCCAAGGATAGACAGAAGCATCTGTGCTCTCATCCCTTCCTTTTCACACACTGGAATGTAATCCAAGGTGCTGGGACTTGCAGCTCCAGTGTCAGGAAACAGAGTAACTGCAAAGTGCTTTAGGCAGAAGGGCTCAGGCTGTCCTCAGGGCTGTACAGCATCTGAGTTTGGTCTGGCAGTGCACAAGGCACGGTACCAGTGAGGATTTCACACAGAAAGTTCTCCCTGCACTCTGAGATTCCTCATTAATACAGAGCCTAGAGCTGGCAAGCAGAACTGATGACAACAGTATGCTGCTGTCAGCTACTTTATCAGCTCAGCTGACAGTAATTTGAATATTAGGTCTGAAGACTTCAGACCTGGTAAACCATTTTGGTCTCAGCCTTGCTTTAAAAGCACAGAAACTGCCACTGTAACTTAGAAAACTGCTACCAAAACCTGCATGTGAAACAGGCTACAACAGCAAGCACTCAATATTTAAATTGCTTTGGCAATCTTAATTCAGCACAGTTGTCATTCTCCTTACATGATGGGATCACACCCCTATTCAAAGCCATTCCAAGCCTAGTAATGGCTTTAGGATGAAACACAGCTGAGCAGGGAAAACCACTACAGAATCCACTCTCACTGTTGGAGTCAGGTGTGCACCAAGTATAACCCGTTGTGAAAGAAGAAAAAAGGTTCAATTAAGGCCATGCAGTGCTGTCACAGAGTTGTTCCTTGTCCCAGTCTCTGCCACAGGAACTTGTCATAGTTGTGATCCTGTGACATATTGTAATATTCTAAGCACTGAGTGCTTAACTGTAATTATAAGAGATTTTGTCAAACAAGCTTTGGGTACAGCAGATGGCAAAATACAACAAGGAACAATAACTGATTTAGAAGCTCGATTTCCACTTTTTTCCTGCTGGCTCCAAGTTTCCTACTATGGTTCTGAGGACAAAAATTGCAAAAAACATGCACATTTGACTACAGCTAGTGACACAAGAAATGTCATGTCTCGTGGAGCCAGGCCCTGCTAGTGCCCTGAACCCAACATTTCAACACCTCAGTCACCTCCCATGCGAGTGTGGATAAGGATTAAATTTAGTCTGACATTTTCTTCCTTATGCAAGACTGAATCAAGCTATTATTTTAAAACCTCTCTGATATACACACATCACTACACAATTCAGTTTTGCTAAGGTTAAATGGGTTTGTTGTAATGCAAGAACAAACACTTTTCAGAGGCTGTTTGATTTTTTTAAAATACTCAAATACAAAACCACTGAGGGATATCCAAGAGGCCTCCTTAAGATATCCAAGAATTGCTTTAGTTAATTAAAGTTATCAAATTCAGCAAGTCAAATGGATGCTATCACAAAGAAACCACTCAACTGTCTAGGCAGTCCTACTTCTGTAGAAACTGTAAACTCCAACCATGAATATGGCTAAACTGAGGTGAAAGGGTGGATTCTGTACAGCACAAAGGATGCAAGGAGAGTGTTAATACTGAGTAACAGAGCTAAGAGGTACATAATGGTGATAGATTCAAAACTCTGGCTTTAGAAATGAGAGCAAGTTCTTAGATTTACATTGATGAAACTGAAATTCTTACTGCAAACATTCACCAGCATGTGGCTGTAAGTGATACAACACACGTTTCAAGACTATAATTTCTTCTTACAAGACCATATACTGGTCTTGAGATCTCAAAACATGAGCTAAGAGTTTTGGTCCCTGCCTTCACTGATATAATTCTCCTTTCCAACATCTACCTGTTACTCAAGGTGAGGAGGTTTGAACAGAATCCACAGAAAAGGCAAAGCTGCAGATGGTTTAAATACCTTACACTCCTCCACTTGCTAGTATGTGTAATGCTCAGTATAATTAAGTTAAGCACAATAAAAAGCTACCTCTACAATAAAAAACAGGCAGCCTAAAAAGCCCATCATAAATACCTCAAATATCTGCTCAAAATGTTGAAATTCCTGGAATCTTGTTTGAAATCCTTCAGCAAGTGCTCCACCTGTGAAACAACAAACCATAAGGAAGACAGCAGTACCTCAGAGCAGGGGCTGCATCTTAAATATATTGACTGGGTTTTATAGTGTTTTTCTGTATCTGAGTAAAAGCAGGAATTCCTACACACCACCCTCTGGCATTCCTTGGGCCTTTTGTCTCCTGGCACTCAGAACTTCCTTTGCTGACACGAAGAAGATGCGGTTCCTGGCCTCCACAGGATCAATGACTTTGAGCTCATCCACCAGGAAGGTCAGGCAGCGCTCCATGTGCTGCCTGCGCACCTGAGGGAAGGTGAAATGCTCATCAAAGAGAGGCAGAAACTGAGCCAGCAGCACATCTCAACATCAGAGCCAGAAACAGATGCTGAGCCACCCCTCTGACAGCAGGTGCCTGCCAACCCTACAGAGGCAGCAGCTGCTTCTACTCCCTTAAACAGACCTGGATACAACAATACTTCCTCCTACAATTGTATTTACATAAGAGATCTCAGCCAGTTACTGGGGTAAACCTTTCATTCCCCACACATGGAGAAATGATTCTCACTGCCTGAAGATCCAAACTGCGCCCATCTAATGCTGCACCTTTCCCAGCAGGTGTAAATGTATGAACTGTGCCCGCAGGCTGTACTATCGCTGCAGAAACAAAAATTAATACAAATAAGATTAAAACCCAAGCTTAACTGTGGAGAAAAAAGGTGCTAAAGAAGTCTCCCATTTTATTACTTGCCTGCATATACTGTCATTTGAATTTCAAGTTGCTTTTTGGTCAGAACAAGTAATAGGTTATTTCCATTTTCTGACCATGTAACTTATTCTTTTATTAATAAGACAAAGCTGATGTTTCCATATTAGTACATATTAATTGTCAACCCAAATAAGAGCCATCAATTCACTCACATCTTCCATGTATTCTGGTTCTGATGCAGAGGCATCCCATCTGTTATTGAGGATGAAGATGTTTGGCTTGGAAAGTCGTTCGTTCACTTTATGGAAAAAATGTTTCTCCTAAAAATTAAAGCACAAACAGAAAATTCCCTAGGCATGCAAACCAGAGTCAAGCATTCTTCTCTAACAGATTCTGAAATTTATCCAGCTTTTTAAAAGATTATTATAAAGAAT
Organism: Trochalopteron elliotii; assembly: GCA_024734555.1. Lineage (NCBI taxonomy): Eukaryota > Metazoa > Chordata > Aves > Passeriformes > Leiothrichidae > Trochalopteron > Trochalopteron elliotii. The sequence goes on from JANPWX010000041.1 coordinate 1,912,918, forward strand.
TCATCAGTATTAAAACCTACAGATATTCAGCACATAACAGGCTTGGAGTAGTTCACAAGTCATCAAATGTCTTAAAACTGATGCCAGTGCTAAAAGTCAAAGACACTGCAACTTTCTTTAAAAACTGGTAAAAATACAAACTAAGAAAACTTCCAAAAAATAGTACAAAACCCACTCATGCCTGACTAAAACAATGCAGTCTCCCTTATCTGAAGTACCAAGATGCTCCTGCTAACCTGTAAAATCTGAATTTATATCCAGATAATAATTACATCATCTGACTATTCTTCAGCTAGGCAGCATCAGCTTGAACTACAGAGAAGTAACATTTCCTGCATGAGGAGGTATGGTTGAGACACAGCAAAAAAAGTCATTGATGAATGTCTTAATTTAACAAAACTAGGTGTATTTAGATCTCTTGCCTGCAGCTACCACCCATTATTGCTGTTTACAGAGTCCTAATGGGTAAGTCGTGATGGAGTGAGTCCCCACTCAGCAAAGCTGAAACACAGGAGATGCCTGGGCTGCCATAAACTTCTCCAGATTGCAGCAGGACACCATGACATTCCCTGCACACAGCACTGGAGATCCATTACTCTCCCTCAGCTGAGAACAAACATGTGCAAACCAGATCACTGCTGCAGAAATCAGAATTTTGTCTGAGGCGAATTTATCAGGGAATAGTAGAAGAATCACATTTCCACAAAAAACATCTCTGGTAGTGTGGCAGATTAATGCCAAGTATTCTCAAACCTGTTATGGTAAGAGGCAAAAACAATGCTTAAGGAGGATGAGAACATGGTTGTCAAAAGCATTACCTGCAGGATAACTTATGTTATCTATATAGCAATGAGATCTTCACTGAAATAATTTTTCTTTTTCCATTAATTAAAAGAGCCCAACAACAACTGTGTTATACACATAATGTAAACAACTTACAGATTTTGTTCATATTAAAAACTTAAAAATGTCACTCATGTGACATAATAGAGAAGATATGGCCACAGTGGGGCCAAATCCTCTTTGTCTTGAATGTTTTAAGAAATTTCTTTTTCTTCTGAATTACATCTCTTGTACTTGACTCTTCGTGGACTCAGCTCAGAAGAAGGAATGCAATGTTTTTAAACTTACATTCTTGCTCAGACTTCTGCCAAACTATCCTAATTTGCTAGAATGCAAAGAAACACAGTCTTTGCACACTCAGTTCTTTATTGTATTAAAAACTGTCACAACAGTTAGAAAGTTCAGACCTTTCAGGTCAGAACTATGCTCAGAACAACCAGAGAATATTATTTGTCTGCAGTAGCCTTAATAAAAATCAAGAATTTTCTCAGCAGCATTACTCTGTATTCTGGTAGTCACACTTGCAATAACTTAGCAACCTTTCATTCTCAGCATGCACAGTACTTAGTTTAGTCAAAACTGGAGATCACTACAAAATTACTCCACAATTTCTGTGATAATACAAGTGTTTTCAGGTAACCAATACCAACAAATTGCAAGGCAAGCCAAACACTCTGTCACCCAATTATCAAAACCACAACTGAACTGGAAAGGACAATTATGACACTCAAGGCAGAGAAAGCCAAGCCAGTAAGAAATTTAAATTTCCTTCTCCTCTTCCTAGTGAGGGATATACATTACTTCTTGCCTCCCACCCCCAAATCCTATTCACAAGATCTAAGTGCAGTGATTCACCTCCTGTAAAGGTCTCAGCTATCCTGGTTATGGAACTGCTGAATATTTAAATGAAGAAGTAGCATAAAATCATTGCACATCATACCGTGTTCATGAGAGTGGATTCAGAATTGGCAACCAGGACAAACACATCAGCATCTAAGCAGAACTTGTCAATCCAGCTGTCCAGTTCTGTAGTGACATCTGTGCCAGGGCTGTCGAGAACAAAAACCACAAACTCTTATTTACACAGCAAAGAAGTAGCTGATTTTTATAAACTGATAAAAATAGAGTGGAAATGCCTAAGGGCCTTGCAAGAAGTTACAGAGGTTTGTATCTTGAGGCTGAAGCCTACCTCAAATTTAAGGTAAACACTGCACAAGCTAGTTACCATCTAGAATTTATCAGTCACTTGCTCATTAGACCAGCTACTCATTCCAAAAAGCAATTTCTGATTAGTAAGTATGCACATATAACTAACTGCCAAGTGAGGTGATAGGCAGGCCATCAGCCACCCACACAATGGTTCCCCTCCTCAGATCCTATTTTTAATCAGAAGAGACCATAGTTCATAAAATAATTTTTTCATTAATAAAGTCCAAGTTTAAAGCAATATGGTATGCAAGCTGTGCATAGATTTCAGAAGAAACCAAAATGAATTTAAAACTGTAGTGCTGCTTTTTAAAAATTCAAGTGGAATATGAGCATTAAGTCATGTTTGCAACACCTAGATTATTGCTGGTTCAAATTTTCTCAGTTTAACAGTAAGATGATTTGCTCTTTTCAAGTACCTGCTCTCTCAGAATAGATGCTCTTTTCTTTTCCCTTTCCTTTTTACCTTTAGCAACAGAGGCTGTGCAGACCCAAGATCATGCACCCAAGAAAATAATAACAAACTCCCAGTGATTTCAAAGTACAAGACCGAGATGGAACAAAAACCACTGCAATTCATTAGAATACACACTGAGTGTTGTTTTCTTGAAGAAATCATTCTTAAAATTTCACTGACATCTACGTGCATTACTCTCAAATTCAGTATTTATTGATTTACATGTCAGGTACAGACCACCTGAAGGTTTGAAAAGCTACTACCAGGTTATATTGCAATGGCCTGAAATAAGGGCATTTGGCATGGACAAAGCAACCACTTCCAGAATTCTTTAAACACATCAACACACAGGAAATACCAGCCTAACACAGGGCACACACATCTGACATAGTCACAGCTACATTGTGAGGTCACTCATTACTTTGGTAGGTAGGCACTGCATTTCTTATCAAAAGCTTTTAAAAATGAAGCCCACATTGTTCATACTCCACATGATCAGCCTGAAGCGTTTCAAGAAAGGAAATGGGCAAAAGGTTGTTGCTGCACCAACCCTATTCACACCTCCATGGTGTTTGTTTCAAAGGTAGAGTATCCTCAGCCAAAAGCTATTCCCTTTTTCAGCTCAGTCACAAGACACTTGTCTGTTCCAACTGCTACAAGGGCAGAATCAGGAGGGTGATGACAAGCAGTACATACAGAAGAACAAACTCTGTCCTTACAAACAAAAAAGCCTTTCAAGAATTTTGAATCTAAACCAATCTCTTTTGTAAACATTGTAATGGCTAATATCCTTAAGAAAATATTTACTAAAACAGAAAAGATACCTGTCCACTATAACCAAATCATCTCTCAGCAGGGCACACTTTGACTTGGGCCAGAAGACATGGACAAGACAGCCAGCCTTCAAATCTTTATCCATGTGAAGTGCATGAGCCAGCTGATTGACCGTCTAGAGAGAGCATTAAAGAGAAGACAAATATGAATATGCACCTCAAACAAGGCTGTAGACCAGTCTGATTCAGTTCCCAAGCAAACTTGGACAGGATCTATCTTGAAGAGGGTAACAGAGTTCATACTTTGTTCTGGTGAATAGCTGTGATTCTTTTTTTAAAGCTCTTCAACTCACCAGCATCTAAAGAACAAGATGTGCCTTGAAACTCAGACAGGAGTTTCTTTTGAGGCACAAATGTTCCCTCCAGGGCTGGACTGTGTGCTATGGAGCATCATCATGAATTTGCCTCAGAGATTTAACATATCAGTGTAAGCAGTTCAATCAGATGAACACCCTAAGTCCAAATGAAGGGCACATTCCAAATCCTTAATCAGTAACAGGACTTACTTAGTCCTATAAAAATAAATCACTCAGCACATGCTATGCTACAACGAGACACACATTAGTTGTTTCTCTAATGAAGCCAAGAAAAACTGCAGAGCAGAGCACTTTCATTAGTTCCTTCTTCTCTCCTAAATAAGAACTTAAAAATGTAGAATGAGTGAGCCTTATTGTTGGACTTGAAATGGTTGTTAAAAGAGACCCTTTGAGAATCAGTTCCTGTGAAAACTGGCATGAAATCATCCAAGAAATGTACCTTGACACTCTTCTTTTCATCTGATCCTTCTGTCATAAGATAAGCCTTATCTCCATCAGTCCCTTCCACGCTGAGGAAGCAGTTTGTTGTATGGCCAATCCCACTGGGAAGTACCTTATCCCACAGCATTGCATTAATGACTGAACTTTTCCCACTGCTTGTTCTAGAGGGACAGAAAACAAAAGCACTTGGAGCAGAGCACAGCAGCATCAAGCACACCTTTGTGCAGAACTGAATGCACCCCCACTGGAGCCCATCAGCCCCACAGAGCTGGTCTGGGTACAGAGCTGCAGCCAGGAGAGAGTGGGGAGGGCTCATCCAGAGGAACTGGTCACCAACTCCACCTTCTGCAACAACTTGAAGTCCCTGAAGTAGGACAAAGCAGTGTCCTACTTTGCACTAACCCTCTACCCCTCACCCATAAATATTTGAGGTTTAACTATTACACAATATAAAGTTACACAGACCATAACACGTTTCTGGGCTACTTCCAGAAAAAGTTCGGTGCTCACTGTAAAACAGCTCACAAATTTATTCAAAATGCCAGAGGGAGAGCTGAGTTCTCTTTTTCCTGCTCAGAACTTTTTCCCTTTGCAAAAGGGAAACTTTTATCACACATCACAGCTTGTATTCAATTTTTCACTTTCAAGGCTGAGAGATAACTAATTTCTTTATTCCAGAATTTTTTATAGCTTTTCTTTAAATTACTAAACTACTTATAGCAAAATGAAGGCAAAACCACCATTGTTCACGTTTTTCCCAATACTATTACAGAATTTTTAGAACCATGAAGATTCACACTCCAAAAATACGTAACCACACGTTTAAATGTAAGCACAGAAAAATCAGTCTCCCTGAGGCAAAGTGGACTGGCAGACCACATTGTTACTGCTATCCTTAAAATCATCACACAGATCTGTCAGACTGATGTCACAACCAACCAGGCAACCATCTCTGTTTCAGCTGCTTATAGACAGAAATGTGAACAGATCCAAGTTTAGTTCTTCAGGACTTCTGATCAAACACAAAAAAAAAGTCCTCAGCAGGAACAGTCCAGAACAAAAGTAATATATTAAACAAACAAAACCACCAGCTTAAAAAAATCCAAAAGCCATTCTGGAGTACAGGACAACCTCCAAACCTCCCAAGTCCAAAAAAAAGAACAAATTAAGTACTGGCAATTTCGTTCATTACCTGCCAAAAAATGCCACTTTCATGTGTCTCCGTGAGAGCACCTCTCCAATGACTGCCAGCTTTTTTTTATATGCTTTTATTTTTGCTAATTCATCTTCTGTTGCTATCTGATCAAGCTCTGGGTTCTTGTATGTGGCTACAGAGAAAAAGGAAAAACATAAAAGCAATCACATACAGAGAATGTGTTCTGTGATACAAGGTGTAAGTAATCAGTACTTAACACGCCAACCACAAATTTTAATGACAGCAGTTAAACAAAACAAGCAAAACCCCAAAGTACAGACACTGATACCAGCCCTTATCATCTGACAACTCTGCCACAAGCACTGATGAAATCACAACATAAATCACTTTGGATCAATCACCAATGCAACCAGTGATCCACTAACCCTGCAAACACAGCCTGATGGGCTCACTTGCCCAGCTCCTTGGGACACCTGTTTCCTTCAGAAAGGAAAGCCAGGATCTCTCATGGACACACCAGCTAAGCTGGGCTGTCTTCCCCCTGCAGAGCTCACTGGGATGATGAGCAACCAACTCTGTGTGGCCACACACGTTCCATGCTGCTAAAACCTCTGAGGGTGTGACCAGTGGCTCCCTGTATTGCATCACTGATGCACCTTTCTGCTGAAAAACGGGAGAACCTGTTTGTTCTTCTCTCTGTGCAAAAGAAACTGCCACAGAACTACAGGACCAGAGTGGTTAAGCTTTCATCCTCATGGAAAGGAAACCAGGCTGCCAGTCCAAGTGACTTAATCAGCTTTTCAGGTATGTGGCCATGCCAGGCATTCCTTCCAGCACAAGCTGAAAAAAAGCCCTAATGTCAAATGAAAAACGTGACTATTTCTGAAGACGCATGTTTATACAAACAGCACAGTGATAACACAAGGTGCATTATGCTGCTGTAAAACATAATCAAAACAAAGGACAAGGCTCTCGTGTTTAAGGGGAAAACTTACCTTCCACAAAGGCTGCTCCCTCAGTGACATAGTCCAGCAGCTGGTCGAAGATGGCAGTGATGGTCTTTTTGGCCTGCACAAAGTGCTTCAGTGGAGAGACAGCGGCTTCTGCCATGCTGCAGCTGCAAGGAAAAGTGCATTAAGTGACCAAACACTCGATACACCCAGCTAATTAAAACTCATACAGCCATTAAGAAACAAAACAAAACAAAAACGCCCGAAGCCCCAAACCAAAGCTCTAAACTCCAAAGGGCAGTAAGCTCAGTTTGCGCTGTTTACTCTGATCTCCTCTCCTCACCACAAGCGCCAAGAGCGGCTGGCGAAACTCAGGGACAGGTTCGAACCAATCTGGTGCTATCTGTCCCGGAAACACGAGGCTTTCCCCTCGGCAAACACAGCTCCCGCCTCCCCCGCGGGTCAGCGCTGTCCCGCCGGCCAGCGAGGACGGGCCCCGCTCCCTCCCGGAGCCCCGGCTCGGCGGGGTCAGGCCGAGGGGCCGCGGCGGCCCCAGTCCCTCATGGTGCCTCACTCAGCCGTGCTCTCACACGGACCCTCGGCTCAGCCCCGGTCCCTCACAGAGCTCTGGCTCGGCCCGGGTCCCGCATGGAGCCCCGGCTCAGCCCTGATCCCTCACGGAGCTGATTCGGCCCCGGTCCCGCATAGAGCACCGGTCCCTCACGAAACCCCCGCTCGCCCCGGTCTCTCACGGAGCCTTGGCATAGCCCCGTCCCTCACTGAGCCCCCGCTCCCTCCTAGTCTCTCACGGAGCTCCCGGTCCCGGCCCCTGCCCCTCAGGGAGCCCCGCTGGCCCCGGCCGTGCCCGTCACCGCCGCCGCCGGGACGGGGGGGGGCGTCACTTCCCCTTCCTCCTCCCATGACCCCGCTCCGCGCCCGCCCGGGCACCGCCATGTTGGGTGCGGGCTGAGGGCGGCGGCGCCATCTTGAGCGCGGGCAGGTCGCGAAATGGAGCCGGGCAGAAACAGCGGGATCGTCAGCCAGGGGTTCAGGCAAAGTCTGCGAAGTGATAGCGCTCGGGGCTCTCAGGAGTTACAGAGCGCCGATACCTCATGCATTTGATACAGGAGCATTAGGGAACGAGAACCAAAATGAAAATCGGCCACAACAGCATGCGAGGGAACACGTTATTTGAGGCTGTATTTCAAGACCTTGCAATAATTTGTGGGATGTAAACTTTGTTTTGAAGTCAACAATCTTTCACATAAAAAAGGTATTTTGCTCATGATCCCGGAATCTGACACACAGAGATTTGTTAAGGTTGGAAAATACCCCTAAAATCGAGTCACATCGAAACTAAGGGTTCAAAAGTCTGAAAAGCAAAGAATCAAATACAGGTTTCTTACAGGTACAAACCACTACCAAAACCAATGTCATGATTTTGCATAGCTTCTGCTTGGAATGCTGTTCCTGAAACAGCTGAACCTTGCAGGTAACCAGTGAACAACCAGAATTTGATACTGCCTTGGAGAAAAATAATACTGGGAGACTCCTGGTCCCTATGGTTTATTTCTGCCACTCCAGAGTGAGATGAGCTGCTCAGGCTCCAGGGGTGCTCAGGGTGACAGATCTGTGCTGGTACCAGAGCAGCTGCACTCAGGTCAGAGTGCTCACCTTCCACTTAGGTGCTTCACCCAAATAACCCAAATGTCTCCCTGTCCTTGGCAGGCTCAGCCATGCCTTTCAGCCTTCCAGATTCTAGGCAGACTCATTACCTATTTTTCCTACTACTTAGTAACTTTCTTTCTTTAACATGCAGATCAGGTGGAAGCTAGCAGTGTACTTGTGTTCCCTTTTAAAATGAGACATGCTACTACTCCTCTACACTTCCATTTACTCCCTGATAGATACTAAAAAGAAAATAGTAACATTAGTCCCTAATTTATAAAATCCAACCTAAGATGACCTTGGATACATTTCCTCTTTAGACCCTGTATTTTAGTTTGGAATGGTTTGGCTTCACAACATTCCTGTGGGGTATTGTTTTGATTCCTAGTTTAGAGATCAGAAATAACCCAACTCAAAGGCAGCTGTGAAGTTATTCATGTCAACAAGCAAGTTTGCTGTGTCACAGGGCTGTGAGCTGGCACAGGACACCACCTTTCCTGCTGGAGACACAATGCTGGTCTATGCAAATATACACACTTCTTAAGATCCCTTATTTATCTTGGGGGATTTTTAAATGCCTTTTTTCTCCTTATTGTCACTGTCTCCCAGAGCAGCTTTCTCCCCAGAGCTCAGCTGTGCCATTCCACCTCTGTGCCATCAGCAGAAGAGTTTTCAGAGAATCAGCATTCCCCCTTTGAAAGATATGAACAAAATTAATTTTCCATATAGAAAATAATTCATCTTAGTGTTTTGTTAAGTGTATTATTGCTATCATTTTAAGCCAGCCAGGAAGAATGTGTTCAAAATAGGAAATCAGCAATTCTACCACAGATACTGTCATTCTCTATACAAGGCAGCAATAAAATACAGCAAGACACCCTCCAGTTGCCCTTTTCAATGACAAACACAAGATCTAGCAGTAAATCAGCATTTCAAAGTGACAGAAATGGCCTTGCCTCCCACAACAAAATAAACACTAAGTGGTTCATAGACTTTCCAGAAATACTTCTCTGGAAATCAAAACTTCCATTAATAACATTGATATCCATTGATATCCACTGATAACAGTCAGCCAAGTTTTATCCTTAGCTTTGAAAGTCAAATCCAAATACCCTTGCATGCCTTGAAGCTGTTAACACCAAATCTCACTGATCAAGAAATGTTTGATACATTAATTATCTCTATACAAAGCTTGCATTAGACAATCTTACATTACAAATTTACAGTCAATGATGAAAGAAATGTAAAGTCCACCAGTAATTTATGGGTATTTTCACCGTGGTATCTAGCATAATCTAAGTGACCCCACTCTTGTTTTTTTATCTGTCCAAGTATGCACTTGGAAATAGAGCTACAGAATGAACTGTAAAATCTCACTGCCAATGATTATAATGGCAGACAGTGCTATATATAATATAAACAAATGTGTGAAATAATTTGAGAGTGAGTAGTAAAAATTTTGTAATGTACTGGTCTTTTAAGCCCATATATAAAAGTTTAAAATTTATACTGTTAAAATAACATTCCTCAAGTTACTAGTGGTGGAAAGATAATTATAAGCATACAGAATTATTACAATAATATAGACTACTAGAAGTTTGCTCTAGTCGGAGGTTGGTGACATATAATTTCAGTGAGAGCTAAATTAGGATTTTACATAATAAATTCACTTTGCACATTTTCAGCAGGATCACTGCAATTCCTTTTGCAATTAGAACATGATCCAATCCAAACCCAAGCAATGTGTGTCTGCTCACTGCATGAGAAGGCAGGAACTGAGAGTAAATAAAGGGAGTATTGTGTGGGAGTCGTGTAGTACATGTGTGGGAAAGTGTGTTCTACGTGTGTTGGAAAGTCCCACAGAAGGGACTTAAACATAGAACAAAGTGAACAGTGAGGTCAGAAAGGTATCCCAAGAGAAAAACAGGACAATTGAAAAAGCTTATCAGGAGCATGAGGTGGGAAATGAAGGCTGGTATGTGAATCTGGACATGTCCATGCCTGGGAACTTTGGGAACACCCTTATCTTTGGCAGGTCAGTGCTATTGCTACAGTGCAAAGACCTGCTGCCACACAGGGAAACATGACCTGGATGAGGAACTGAGACCAGTATTTGGTTATTTAAGCATGGAATTAAGTACTTGCCTTGTTTTTGTGCCTTTTTAAACTCAAGAGAGCTGGTATAGTATGCTAGACATGAAAGATCAGGAAGACCATCAGAACTGGTATCACAACACGCAATTACTCCCACTGTCCCTCCCCCCAAAATCTGATCCATCACACTATAAATGTGATTATTCCTACTGAAACGCCTAGACAAGGAAATTCACAACACCAAGTGCTATACATGCTTTACTGATATAAAGATGAAAACATTAGAAATGTAAAATTGCTGTTAAAATTGTATTTAATATCACATTCCAGTGACTGGAAATCAATTCCAATTCTAACAAATTGATTACAGGGCAAGAAAGCAATCACACCGTCTCATGTATCTGAAGATGACTTAAAAGATCCTTTTCATTCCCAAACCTCATTAAACAATCAGTACATTTATGAGGCAAATCTGCTGAATGCCTGAAATCCAAATGAGTTTTCAGGTCTTCGATCTGTCCCGTCGAATATTCACAGTATTGACACAAATAAATCCCTTCAGATAAATGAGAGCTTAGGTGCTTGCAATATTCCAACATACCTGAAAATCCCTTCCCACAGTCATCACAAACATGAGGGAATATTTTGGTGTGCTCAATAGCTACGTGCCTGTTGACATTGGTGTGCAGCCTGCTCCTAAAGCCGCACACCTGGCACACAAAGAAGTTTTTGCATTTGTCAAAGCTGATTTTGTTGATGAGGCTGTACTGGCCACGCTCCTTGCTGTTGTAGCTGTCGCTGAGCTCGATGAGGCGGCAGGCGTGCTCGTTCACCACGTGGCTGTGCAGATCCTCGGGGTCGTTTGTCTCGTGCTCACAGAACTGACACAGGTACTGCTCGTCACAGCTGTGCTCCTGGAAGTGCAGGTACAGCTCGCTGCTGGAGGAGAACTGCACGTCACACTGCTCACACCAGTAAAGGTGGTCGTTGAAGTGGGTGTCTGCTATGTGCTGACTGAGATTCTCAAAGATCACCGTTTTGTAATCGCAGTATTTACAGATGTACGGATCCTCCTCGTGTAGTTTTACGTGTTCAATGAGTTGTACTTTGCTGGAGAAACTTTCTTTACAAACTTTACAGACGTGTGTTTCTGTACATGTCTTGTGCTTCAGGATCATGTGCTGCTTCAGATCAGAGAAGTACTTGCTGTTGAATTCACAGAGCTCACACTTGTATAAGCCGCTGCTGTTGGCTCTCAGCAAGGGCCATTTCTGTTGGGCTGTGATATTCAAAGCCTGGTTCTTCTCAAAGATTTTACAGGTCTCCAGAGGGATTTCCTCAAGGTCCTCAGCTTCCAGCTTCTCAGGTGACACAGTCTGTGTTTCTATATCATGAACTTCTACAGCATTCACTTCTGTTGTAGAAATTTCTACGGTTTGGATATCTAGAGGTTTCTCTTCTTCTGTGGGGCTGTCACTGAATATAGGTGAGTCACATAAGTCTCTGCACATTCCATTGTTGGTACCTTTATCTGCATGAGAAAACACATAATAGAAGGTTGAAAAAAACCCACTACAAAACACCTGGGCCCATTTTTAACTTTTCAGCCAGCAGCAGCAGCAGCTTTCAAATGCAAAGACCAGTTACTTTTCCCCTGCCAGGCTATGCTGTATATTCAGCTAACAAAGCAACACCAGAAACTATAAATCCTTCACCATTTCTGTCAAAGCAAGGAAGTTACATAAAAAGCCAGCAGCAGCTGCTGTCTCCAACCTGCCAAGCACCTCATGTGCAAACACACTGACCTTTACCTTTATCCTTCCTTTTAGGGTCTGTGCAGTGCATGCCAAGGTTTGAGTGTGCCCCGCTCCAGTGAGAGCTCCCGGCGTGCACCGGGCTCCCGTCATCATCCGTGTCCAGGCTCTGCACGGGACTGTGGAATCTGCCTGCAAAGGGGAGGGAAGCATTTCCTTGTCATCATCTCTCCACACTAGCATCATCCTGATTCCTTGATTTGGTCATAGATCTTATTTATTATTTATTTATTCTACTTGCACAAATTTATCTTTATCTACTAAGCACATCATAACCTACATTTAAACAAGTAACAATAAATACCTTGAAAATTATTTCCATACATGCAGAGAAAAACAAAGGAATTCAAAAAGTAGCAACTCTGTCCAGAAGATTTCAGCAGAAAATAGTCAGCTGATTATACAGAAAAAAACCTTAAAATCCTTAAATGAAACATTACATTTAAAAGACACAACTTAAAAAAATACTCTTCAATATTTCTGGACATTACATTTGAAAATATGATACTTTCTAAAACTTCTGCCGACTTTATGGTTAATAATTAAAGTGAAAATACACATACTAAAAATCCACCATCTCATTTACTCTGATAACTTTCCACCCACTACTGGATATTTTATAAAAAAGCATTTTGTTTTGCCAGGCAAAAGTACAATTCAATGCAACTGTTTCCATCTGATCTCATCAACTTTGTTACCTAGACAGTAAGTTTTTGAGGTAGTTTAATCACCATTATAAATGTAAAATTGAAGGGTCTTTTTGTTGTCATTGTTTCTAGTTTGAAAACTGTATTTCAACTGTAACAATTGAACAACCTCCCACCAGTCTAAGGCACAACTGATCACAAGGACACTCAGAAATCACCTGCTACACATTGTGTATTCTATTTGCTTCTATGAATAGGAACATGACACATTAAAGAACTGCAGAACAAGACCCCAAAACATTGTCTTACCTCTGTTTACATCTGGCTGTCTCATGGAACAGACGCTATAGCAGTGATCAGAAAAAATGCCACTGTTGTCTATGTATCTGCTTGCACCTGAAGAATCTAAACCAAAACATCAACAAAAACCGTTTAAGTACTCATGTCTTGTTGTAGCTACAGATGTATTTCATGTTCATCAAAATTCTTTTCACACTTTTACTCGCTGTTTTGGAAGAATTCCTGTTGTGATTGACACCTTCCAGCTGCTGCCCTGATGTTTGGAGTATCAGCTCTCTGAGGACATTGACAAGTGTGTCCCCTGTTCAATGCTGAACACTTCTCTCTGCCCCCACCCCAACTTTTACAGAATTCCTCCCCTCTGTGGAAGCAGAATCACCTTCATTTGCAGCTAAAGCCAATTCCCCCATGTGCTGGGAGTACAGAACAAACCATTCAGGTGCACTGGCTCAAAGCAGCCCAACAAAGGAGCCTGCAGAGTGGGTGCTGCCCATTCAAGCCAAGAATTCTTATCCCACCCTTCAGGTTACTGCTTTTCCATGTGTTGGCACATGTGGTCAATTCTTGTAAAGTTTTTATTCTGAGAAAAAAGTTCAACTTACTAAAGTGTACATAACTCAAGCTCTAGACTGACCTGAGTAACGAGAAGGATGCAGAGTCTTCCTTTTCCTCTTTTTAGGATGTTCATTCATTTTGAACAGTCTACATGAACTGTAAAATAAAAACATTAAAGAACTAGCCTTGTTTGTATCTAGTTTATCTTTCAGAACATTATGGAACAATATGAGCATTTTGAAAATCTGCATATCAAATACAAAAGATTTTCCTACTCCCATTCTTGCTCCTCAGCCCATTTTGATACAGTTAAGAACCCACTAAATGCACACAAACTGCTCAAGTCCAGTTTCAGATTACTGGAGCAAAAGAAGATTCACTTTAAAGACAGACAAGTCAGAACTCCAGGTACTCCAGCACTCAGGGTCATCTACAAGCCTTCCCTCCAGCACCCTTTTTGTCAGAGACAGGACACTCTGAGGCAGAGCCCTTCAGAAACAAGTTTTAGTGTTTAAAATACTAACATAGTCATGCTCTCTTACCAAAAATCTTAGACTCTTCAGTATCAGGAAGCAGAGCAGCTAAGATGATGGCTATACAACTTCCAAATGTAGTGAATGCATCAGCTCAAGAGGATTTCACCTATGGAGTGACAGCATTTTAAACTACTTAAATCTTTAGCATAAAATAGAAAAAACACAGAATCAGAGACAAATTATACAAATACTGCAAAGAATGAATCTATGGAAATTGAAGCTAGAAAGCTATGTAAAAAGTTGATATTAATTTCAGTTAAGAGCATCAAAATTAGTAAGGTGGATGCATGCACTGGTGTATTTCTTTTTCTTTTGTCTCAGTTTAGTTGGCTTTTGCTGCACATGGCAGCTCCTGAGAAATATCTGGAAACGAAAGACAAATACTTGAGCTATATATGGAACAAACGGTCTTGAAGAAGAAAAGGTTGCAAACAAGGAATGTGATGTGGGTAGCCATAATTGAAGAGCACTTGCGGGCCCAGGATCTTCTGCAGTCAGTGCCATGCACCAGAGGTGAAAGGAGGGAAAACAGGGCCCCGATCAAGTCAACTATGTTTTCCTGAAATTAAATATTTTCTGAACTAAAATTTTATTTCAAGGAACGGAAAAATCATAGATTCTAAGGTTATATAATGATCTAGAAGTATCAGTACCCTCACCGTTTTCTGTGATTGCAAGAGAAGAACTGACAGCGCACTGCCACCGCAAGGCTCACCCCAGGTACGCGCTTGAAAAGCTCAACCTTTTCTCCACGGATGGGACCGCGTGGCGGCACGGCGGGTTGTTCTATTGCAGCGGCTTTCCCTGGCCCTGGAAAGCGGGATGCAGCCCCGGAGAATAGGGATCCCGATGGGCCCCGTGGCGGCGCGGCCTGCGCGGAGGCCGCACGGGGAACCTGTGGCGCGGGAGCGCGGCAAAGGCACCGCGGCAAAGGCACCG
>JANPWX010000041.1:1928059-1974129 GCA_024734555.1 Trochalopteron elliotii
CCGCGGGCAAGGGGCGGGAAAGGGGCGAGCGGCCGCCGCCCGCAGCGCCCCCTGCCGGCCGCCGCCGCCTCCTCACGGGCGTCGCCATAGCGACGGCGAGGGGCCTAAATAAACCTTTCGTTTATATTTCATCTGTACCCGATACCGTCAGCACAGCCACGTTTTCATCTACAGGCCTCGTCCAGGGCTTGTAAGGTAGCTGGCAGCACGTAAGCCTGCTCCAGAACAGTGTCAGCGCTCAGGTTTTACACAAATGAGAGGATGATGTCAAAGCCGGAACCTCATAAAGCTCAACTTCACTTTTTGTGTCAATGTAGAAGCTGTCCCTTAGAGCTACTGTATAGGAGAATCAATATAAAGTGCATCATAAATATATACAGTGCAAGAAAGGAATATATACATACAAGAGAGTCAAGGAGTCACTGGAGAGGATCCAGCGGAGGCACAAAGTGAGGAGGGGTCTGACCCATCTCTTGTGAGGACTCTGCAGGACTGGGCTTGGTTAGTCTGGAGAAGAGACAGCTGAGAGGGGATCTCATCAAAAATATTTCAAAGGCAGGGGCCACAAGATGGTGCCAGACTCTTTTTGGTGGGTCCAAACAACAGGACGAGGAGCAATGGCCATAAACTAAAACACAAGAAGTTTCACCTCAACATGAGGAAAAACTTCTTCACACTGAGGGTGGCAGAGCACTGGAACAGCTGCCCAGGGAGATTGTGGATTCTCCCTCTCTGGAGACATTCCAAACCCACCTGGACATGTTCCTGTGTTACCTGCTCCAGGTGACCATGCCTTGGACTGGATGATCTCCAGAGGTCCCTTAAAACTAACAATTCCAAATGATTCTGTGAAATATGTACAAATAAGGGTTTGAAAATTAAAACAAGCAACTCTCCCTTTTCAAAATTTATAATCACATCCCTTTTTGCTGATTTCATCTTCACTTTTTATCATGCCACAGGAAAAAGCACCAAATTGTACTGGCTCACAAAGCAGAACATTTCAAAGAGCATCTTACTATTTAAAAAAAACTACCTATTTAATTTTGAAGACATGAGGGAGGCCACTACAGTCCCTTGTTTCCATGACTTAAAATAACTTATGGAATTTTGCTAAGCATTTCATTGGCTTGTTTAGCTCTGGCTTAGCCTGAATTTACCTAGTTCTAAGAAAAAGTTTCAAATTAGCAGAGAATCCACAATATCCCTAATAGTGTTGCTCCAATGATTAGTGAAAAAAGAAACTATATCCTGCTTCTGGCCTTAGTTTTATTCATTATCTGGGAGATGAAATTGGACTTACTCTGTCTATAAAATCCTATCTTTAGCCTTTGTCCTGAGGCTGGAAACATGCCTTTAGGGTAATGTGATTTGCTTAGAGCCAGATGGAAAGAGCTTCATCCTATGGTCACACAGGAGTTTTGGTGGTAAGCAGCAAAACAGAACTAAAGGTGTCCTTTTGCTGGCACACTGCTGAGCCCTCAGACATTAAATAAATGTTGTATGTCTATGATCTCCTGCACTGAGTTACCAATCAAACAAGTTCCTGGTCTCCCATTTCGGTTTGTTCTCTGCTTTTTGTTCCAGCCATGGTTTCTGAGGTTTCCCCAGGACAGCTTGTGTTAAAGGTCTCATAAATTGGCTGTAGCCACCCAAATGGGTAGATGCCCACATACTTCTCCCTCTACTCACCAAAATGTTTTCCATACAAGGGTTCGAGGAAAGCACTTTCCCCAGTTCCCAGCGGAGGGCAGTGATGAGAACCTAAAATCCATACACAGCAAAGGGAGAAGAAAAAAAAAAAAACAACAAACCCAAGCCCAAGCCTTTGCTTTGAATTCAGTCCTGCTTGTGAGGCAAACTCAGGCGGACCAAAGCATCTTCTGTACCTTTTGACTGATTTATTCTCCACCCAAAGCAGCACAGCCCAACACCACTTATGGCAGATAAAAAGACAAGGCTTTAAGTGAAAGAAAAACATCTGAGGAGGATCCCCTTTGAAGCTGCAGATGCAGTTCAAAGTCACACGTATCAAACAGAGCTATCAATGCTTTAGACAGAAAAGCCTAAATGAGTCTTGTTTTCCAAACCACCACGTGCTTGGGATGTTGAGAGAGCTCTGGGTGAGGTTTTAATCAGTCAGAACAGATTCCACCTGAAAACACAGAAAAGCCTATGTGATATTCACATTCTTGTTTAAAGGGGCAACATAGATGATGCTCATTTCAATTAGTGGGGATGTATCCTGACCAAAATAAGCGCGGGGTAAACCCTTTCTTCAATGAAAGCAGTTAGCATAGCTCATCAGAATAAATCTTCACTGGAGGTAGATTTGTTAGCATTTAAAAGGACATGTAGGAGGTTACTTGACATATCTTGTCTAGCATCAGGTTCTTAGCTTTTTTGTTACATGGGTTCAGACTTCAGATTGAGTCTTTCCAAGGCAGGTTGGAAAACAGACTGATTTCTGAGCATAAAATCAGGAGGGCTTACTGAGATTCCCACGTGGAAGCAAACTGCCCACATTGCAAATCTTTCTTGTTTCACCAGCATTGTTTTGCAAATTTTCTGTGATTTTTTCATGTTTAGACTTAGAACTACCACAAAAATCACACCCTGGCACTAAAAGGCAATAGAGTCTAAAATTTGTATTTGAACAAGAGCTGATGATCCTCTTATCCTGAACCATCCTGTGCAACTAACACACAGTTGTAACCACTCACAACCATTTCATAGTTATTAGAAAAGGTAAAACTCACTTCATGTATAATAAACACAAGTTTAACCTGTTAGTTCAGGTTACTGAAGTAGCTATTTCCAACCCCCCAGCCATACTTTTCAGATCAGAGCTCCACTGAAGCTTCAAAATAAATGTAAGGATGATGATGTCCATCTTTTATTATCAAGTTGATCCAGCACAGACTGACCCCCTGCTGGAACTCAGCCCTTCTCAAAGCTGGGCACTGTGACCTGAAACAGAACTGACCATGTACAAAGTTTAGAGCTGACTGGGGACAAAAATGTTTTGAAGGGGCCTGATTAAAACCCCTGACACTTGCCTCATCCCTCCAAAAAAAATGAAATCCTCACAAGAGAACTCAAATCCTTCCCAGTTTGTTAGCAACTGGAGTCCAAAGTAGGCCAACATGTCCACAGGAGTTCCTTTGCAGCCTCATGCTCTTACACTGCCAGTGAGTAATTTCCCCAAATATGTTTGTCACTCTTTCAAAATTAGTATTGGATACAAAAATATAACCTTGTTTGTTTGTTTTTTCAAATTGTAATTTTGGTAATGAAAGCATCAAGCATATTTTTCAAAACCAGATTGATTTAGCAGGGACCCTAAACCATCCAGCTGAAACACTTCAGTAACATCATCTCTCTTGTCACAGCTTTTTACAGCCCACGTCTAAAACTAAAATAAAACTACTTATTTTGAGGATCAGCGTTTACAAGAACAAATGCCACACGCATATTGGACTTCTCACCCCTAAATAATGCAAATTCTATTTCTGTTCCCCCCAAATTAACTGAGGTATGCAATTTCCATTTCCTTTCTCCTAGCCTTTTTCAAAGGCAGAGCTGCAACACCAAATCACACACCGAGACTGAATATTCCTTAAATTCTCACTTCAGAATTCACAAGCGTACCAACCATATCATTTTAATTTAGTTGTTAGTATATACATTAACACTCAGAAGTGTGATAAAAACCAAACAAAAGTAGGTTTTTTTTTTTAATAAACAGCATGATAGAGACCGCGAAGATAAATAAAAAGCAGACTTTTTACAGTTTCCCATGAACATGAACTACAATAAGTATCATAGGCCAAACTTTTGTTACTTGAGTAGCACAGCAGAAGGGTTAAAAAAGGGGTTGTGGTATTTTTTATTTAAAGTACTGCAAGACAATTCTCAGTATGACGACACATGCACCTTGCTGCATCTTAAATACTTTTTGGCCCATTATTACTAAAAATGTCTTGCTTTCTACCTACTTTACCACAGACCTTTATCACAGAATGACACACACACGGCAACATCCCCCCCTGCCCCAGTAGTGGTTATTTCAAAGGTAATTGTCTCATTTTTAAAAGATAATTGAAGCACTGGTGGGGGTTTTTACTTTCCCTTTGATGCAGACAGGTAACTTCTCCCAGCTTCAATGAAGTTACACAGAAGAATTGAGAGCTGAGACCCTCCTGGGCTCTATTGACCCAAAATGCCAACAGGATCCTGGGCTGCTTTAGGAAGAGCAGGTCAGGGGAGGTGAGCCTTCCCCCTGCCCCTCTGCTCAGCACTGGTGAGGCCACACCTGGAGCACTGGGGTTCCCAGTACAAACCTGACGTGGATGTACTGGAATGGGTCCATGAAGGGCTATAAAGGACAGGAGAGGAGGCTGAGAGAGCTGGGATTGGTATCCTGGTCAAAGAGGAAGCCCAGGGGGCATCTGGTCAATGTACATAAATACTTGATAGGGAGGAATAAAGACAGGCAAGGCTTTTCTCAGTGCCCACTGAAAGGACATCAGGCAATGAAATAGAAGATATTTCATACAAACATTATGAAAAAAAGATTGACTGTGGATTCCTCTTTCTCAGACAGACTCTAAACCCAGCTAGACAATGTCCTGGGCATCCTGTTCTATTCTGACCCTGCTTTGAACAGGGTGTCTGGGCTAAATGAACTCTAAAGGTCTTTGCCAACCTCAATGGTTCTGTGAAAATTCTGCAGCTGTGTTGCCATTTACAATGACAACAATACTTACAAAATTTCAAACCCAAGAATACAGGACTTCAGACTGCAGACATTTATATTTAAAGCCTTTTTCTCAACCAGGGAAGTAGATTTTGATAGTGTAGTGGGTATTCACAGTTAATACTTGAAGAGGTACAAGGGGCAAAGAGAAAGGATGATACTCCCAGATAATGAATTACACATTTATCTTCAGATGAGAAATAAAGAATTTGGACCACAGCTCCTATAAGACAAGAAGAATTATCTATTCCTTTTCTTTTCCAAGCCCCAAATGAAACAGTAAGACAATTTTGGACAGCCTGGGGCAGCTGAGAATTCAGGATATAGAACATTATTAATAAAGCCTGAAAATAGATTAAAAATAGTTAAAGAAACAAGGCATAATGAGAATCCAACTATGAATATCCCTATTTTGGCTCACAAGAATTAACTAAACTACAACAGACACAAAGATTCTTGGAAAAAACCAGCTTCTGCCTGAATTAGGCTTTCAGTAACTTCAACAATACAATTAAGTCAGGTTTAGCTGTGATTAAATTTATTACTGGAACAGGAGTCTAACCAGATGGATGCAGTTACACTGAACTGAATGGCTCCTGAAGCAGTTCAATAACTACTGGGAATCAGGCACCAGAATTTCAAAAAGAATCAAGAAAGAATAGTGTATTTTTTGCCTTCCTTCTGCTGCAGGAATATTGCATCACATACAGAAGTGACAGTAAGGACACTTAAAACACACTTACACAAACCAGTGGGGACACTAACTTCAAAGTACAGGCAGAACATCGCCTCAATTGATCTTCTCTTACAAATATTTTATGATGTTCTTATGCTCTGGGCATGTCCCAGAGCAGTGTTGGAGAGAGAAGAAAAGGGACAGAGGGATTCACCTCTGGCTTAGAGTCAGGAGCACTAACACAGCAAGACCTCAGACCTTTCAGTCTATCCCATAAAGCTCAGAAGTCCAGAACACTGTATGGCAAATGAAGAACAATGATTTTTCCTGAGTGTGACTTCAACAAGTCTGTATGCTACAAAAGAGTAGGAAGAGGAAACATTTAAGCTAGCAAGGAACAAAAATACTGAAGTGTCAGGAATGAAACAAACTGTAGACAAGACTACTATAATTTTGGAGAGCTGAAAAGGCTACTGTGTTAATAAAGACTATTTCAAAGTAAAATTATTAAGTGTTTAACTGGGCTGCTACTAAACATTCCTCTCCTTATGAGAACCTTTCATAGTGAATCATAGGAATAAATAATCTGGAGCTCTGGTACATACAGCCTAATTCTGATTTCATATGCTGTTATAAATCCAGAGCAATTCTGATGAAGTGAGTGTTGTATCAGCATCAAGTGAAATCAGAATTTCTTAAAGAGCAAAGCACCTATAGGTTTGGTTAGTGTATGCAAATAGAGAACTTCTATAGCCAGTTTCCAGTTGGCTTCCCTTCATTAAAACAGATGTAAAGAAAAAGTAAAACTAAACAAAGAAAAACCCCAAACCAACACCAACTGCAGGGGCAGTGAGCTACACATCACTTTGGACAGATAGAGCCTTACCTAAACTGAGACAACTTCCAGCACAAAATAAAAAGATGCAAATCCATTATTTGTATGAAACATGTATTGCAAAATTAAATTGGGATTCAACAATCTGCAACAACATCCACAGCTATATAGTGTTTTTAAAAAACAAGTGTGGTTCTTCCATTCAAGTAAAACTAAAACAAGTGAAAGAAGTTAAAAAAAATCCTAGAAGCAGCAAGTTACAATTCTTTCTGTAATACCACACCATTTTCATTAACTTGAAGTATTTTCAAGATGTCAAAGACATCAACAAAAATAGTAATTTCAAGTGGCTTTTCTGATATTCGTTTTTTGAATGGGTCCAGCCCAGGTCTGCAACCTGTACAGACATGCAAAACAGGAGGAATTCATAATTACTATTAAGAACAGACATTTGAACATGCCAGTTATATAATGACAAAGCAAAGACAATACCTTCAAATTGTGAACAAACATGGGCTACTGACCACTGAAGGGCATTTAATACTTTACAGAAAAAGGAAAGTTGGCATAAAAACCCACAAACAACTTGCCAAACCACCAACAGCAGGGTAATCATATACAAAATTCTTACAAACCTGGGAATTTCTATATTGTCCTCAATATGCAGGCTCATTATCTTTTCCACAAGATACCAAACCACTTACAATTTTGGTTTTATTTAAAAGCCTTCTTAAAAAAAATTAAAAATTAGACTGGAAGTCTGTTTCACCTATGAAAAAACTGCTAATGCACCCTTTCAGATAAAGAAGTATGCATATATAAAATCAGTACAGGTACTTTTTCTGCTACTCTTAGGAAAGCAATGAATGTAATTCTAAGTGAAATGAATGTGCAGCAGCCTGTTCTGTCATTATATCAAACACAGTTTCACAGCTGAAAAAGTTACTGGTTTTAAATTTTGTTTCACTAAAACACCATTTCCTGATGCTTTGTGATAAAACACACGGCCCAGTCCTGGGCTCCTTGCTCTGGCAGTCTTACAAGGAAGTTCTGCAGGAGCAAGGTGCCCAGATTCAATTCAAGCCCAGAATAAACTACTTTAGTGTTTTGTGCAGCTGATTCCCAGAACAAAGGGAGCATTTTCAAATCTCCGTGAAGTTGGAATAGTTAAAAATAAGCCAAATTCCAAGTTATTTCTATAAAAATCTAGGACTCAGTTACAAGTGCTTTCATAGTGTGTAAGCAGATCTTCTTTCTGATACTGAGAGCAGATGACATCCTCTCATTTCCACCAGGGTAAGCAAACAGTGCCTCCACTATCCTCAGTGAATTACATCAGCACGGAACTACCGTGACAGGATACAGTAATTAGGGTTCAACACTTTGAAGCTGAGAAAAGGATTGTTGTTTTCTGTGAAACACTGGCAGAATGTTTTTCAAATGCCCATCCTGGTTATGCAAAGAACTGGTTAAAGCCCAAGAGCTTCTCCTACTTTTTAAAAAATCTGTTGAAAGGCTACAATTACCCCAAACTGTATTATGTCTGTACCACTCTGAAGTTTCCTTTCTTTTACTATTTGATTCTCATAATAACTTCTACAGCTTATGCACAATATTTAATTGCAGTAGCTTCTGGAAACAGAGTCTGACTCCTCATACCTCTCTGTCTGGGCAAAAAGGGTGCAGAATACTGTGCTTGAACTGAAAGATATTTATACTCATATTTACAGAAGGGCTAGGAAGGGGCGAAGTACAAACAAATTTGGCCTCATAACATCCAATAAATTTGAGTTAATGTTTTCACCCAGGCTGGAAAAGGCTGACCATTTCTTACATAAACGAGGTAAAGCATTGTTTCAACACCAGATAAATATGGATAATATAGCACCTAATGTGATGTCTGTGCAACAGTTTTACTCAATTAAATTAAGAATTATAGCCAACAGGGTTTCAGATTTTGTGAACTAAACTTAAACTGAAACTAACCCATTTTAAGAGCTAAACCATTATTGTGTGTTGACTGCAAAGTAATAGATACAAGGGTAACTTTGCTCTAGAAGGTACAACCAAGCTTAGCAGAAGTTAAAATATTCATATGAACAAAAAGGAATATGTAACAGTCAATAAAAAAGAGCAATGGGATGTCTACTGGACTACTCCAAAATATTTCGCAGAACTGAGATAAAACTTCACATTTCCCATACTATTCTTGGAGCTTCTGCAGTTTTCACAAAACCAGGTTTCCCCCCACATCATCAAGTATCCATGAGTGCAGTAATCAGCTGCAGGATCCTGACTTTGAAAGTGTCTTGAAACATGAAAGCCTTGGCTTTACAATCCCCAAAGTCTTTCATAACGTAATTGATTGCACATTTTTAATATATTACAATTTGCTAAATGAAGCCAACCACTCATTACCTCATCAGTACAGCCTGCACGAAGTACAGTTTATTTATATGCTCATATTCTAATCTAACACCAACTGTCAGCATATTTTATATTACATGTGGTATTGCACTTTCTGAGTGGCACCTCGGTGCGTGTTTGCAAGTGAACAAGCTGAACCCCCCAAAGCCCCAAACCTTTGGAATTCAAGTGCTGCCAATCTAGCAAGTTTAAAATGTTAGGGTGAACATCACCCGCAGAACTACTATGGGCTTCACTAACTTATAAAAAACCTGTTTAGGAATTAGAAAAACAGTCCTACCTGAAGTTGTGCATAAGGGCAATTTGAAATCCTCGGTACTCTGAACAGTTTCGAAACATGGTGCCAGTTTCATTGATTGCACACATTGTAATTGTGATAAAGGACAAGAACTAGATTTACAAATATATATTACACACACGCACAAAACAGACAAAGCTATAAAATGTTTGGTAACTCCACATGCTTTGAGCTAGCCAACATATCTGTCTGCTGAACTGCTAATTATTGATCATATTGAAAATCTAAACTGCTATTTCTGATGTATCTTACTGGATTCAACAACCACTTCCAAGGGAGGAAGAAAGAGGAGAAATGGTAGACCCAAATTTTGAGGGTTTAAATGAGCATTCTTGGAATAGCCAGCATATCACTTCAGTAATGTGAAGAGTGATTCCCAAAAATTTTTTAGAGACTTAGGCCAAGTTCACCTCTGGCTTTAGTGGGTATATTCCCACTACTTCACTGGTACTTGTGTCCTCTTTCACTAGGGCTGAATTTGGTCCTAGGAGTATGTCTGGTCACCTTCAGTGACATTAATGAAAACGGGAGTCTTGGACAGATAGAACTGGGTTGCAAAATTAAGAGAGTTAATATTGGACAAATCATGTAAATAAAGAATATATATTAATAATAGTTCCTATTATATAAATAGCCTTTATAAAAAAATAATCTTTCAATAATTTTAATAACTCACCTTTCTTTAGGTTCTGGAAAACATGTATGAAAAAAATCTATTCAGTTCAAGTTAGATTAAAGCAAACCTAAGATGAACACTACAGCTCTCCGTTGCACTAAACCCAATTCTGACCATTCAATTTCCAGGTTAGTCAGTTTTTGGGGATGATAGGGAGTTTCTTTGTGAAAGTATGAATTGCACCCCTAGAAATACTGAGCAGAAGAAACACCATACTGAGTGGGCCTATTTCCTACTGCTTTCAGAAACTGTGCAGATGACGGACCCAGAAATCGAAGGGCCACCCAAACCCCAAAAATGTTCATGCCTCTGAGCACGTTTAAAAGGCACTGTCCTCTCACTATTGGTTTTAGATCTTTGAGCTTCAAACTCCTTCCCTTTAAACTATGCTGCATTTAAGTATTTGCTATCACTTGAGTTCTCTTTCCATTCTTCACAATCCAGCATAGTCTCTACCTGCTGTACCAGATCTAAGGTAAGACGTGATGGACTCTTTGCACAAGCACTATTTTCTTTTTCCTTCTAATTTATCCTATCGAATGAGAAAAGGAAACATTCTTCCAAGTTTACCTTTTTGAGCCTTAGGCATAACATGCATCATCGAATCATAGAATATGCTGAGTTGGAAGAGACCCACAAGGATCATCGAGTCCAACTCCTGGCCCCGCACAGAACACCTCAGGAATCACAGCCTGTGCCTGAGAGCCTTGTCCAAACACTCCTTGAACTCTGTCAGGCTTGGGGCTGTGACCACCTCCCTGGGCATCCTGTTCAGTGTCCAGCCACCCTCTGGGTGAAAAACCTTTTCCTAATATCCAGCCTAAACGTCCCCTGACCCAGCTCCATGCCATTCCCTCAGGTCCTGTCACCGCCCACCAGAGAGAAGAGATCGGTACCTGCCCCTCCACTTCCCCTCGTGAAGAAGCTGCAGAGCCCAAAGAGGTCTGAGCTCAGTCTTCTCTTCTCCAGCTGAACAGACCAAGTGACCTCAGCTGCTCCTCATACAGCTTCCCCTCCTGACCCTTCACCATCCTCGTGGCCCTCCTTTGGACACTCTCTAATAGCTTAATGTTTTTTAGACTGTGGCACCCAAAACTGCCCACAATATTCATGGTGAGGCTGCCCCAGTGCCAAGCAGAGTGGGCCAATCCCCTCCCTTGCCCACCTGGCAATGCTGTGCCTGATGCCCCCAGGAGAGATTGGCCCTCCTGGCTGCAGGGCACTGCTGGTTCATGTTCAACTTGCCATCAACCAGGACCCCCAGGTCCCCTTCCACAGCTGCTGTCCAGCCTCTCATTCCCCAGTCCATACACACAACCAGGATTGCCCCATTCCAGGTGCAGAATCTGGCACTTGCCCTTGTTAAACTTCATACACTTGGTGATTGCCCATCTCTCTAATTTGTCGAGGTCCCTGCACACATCGTACTAAAGCTTAAGTTTTGAAGTTTATAATTTTAGTGCTATCTGAAACCCTGTTTTACATTATTTTCCAACAGTTGTCTGAACAATTCGTTTCTTTTCTTGCCATAAATTCTAGTGTTGTTCATGGTTTGTGCAATTCCTATGCAACCAGTCTTTGCTGCTAACGGGTATTAACAGTGCAGTACCCACAAAGCGGGGTATCAGTTCTTGTTTTCTTTGCTGTCAGTTCAGTTCAAAGCGTGTTGCTTTATTGTGTGGAAGATCCAGTCCATTTTTGTTGTCCAGCCACCATGGTGAGCATCATTCATTTGCTTCATGAAGTACTCAAGAGCCTCCTGCTCAGTTTTGTCCAATGCAAGGGTCTTTCGAATGTAAGCAATATCATCAAAGGACTGCAGTTCTGGCATTCCTGAGCCAAGCATCATGGAGAAAAGATTGATGAAGAGATTGGCATGCTGCCGAATTGCTAGGTAAGCCTTATAACACATCTCCTGAAACCTGGAAGAGACCAGGGGAAAAAAGCTCAGTGCATTTCTCTGCTGGATGCATATTACTGCTTCAGCTCCAGAACAGTTTTACAGGTAGCCAGACACTAAAAATGTGGAGAGTCTTAGTCTAGTAAGAACACCATAATGTAGCTGAGAAGATGCACTCATTCTCCTACTTAATCTTCATTGTGTAAGTATTAATAGTGGTCAGACTAATACAACACCCAAAGACAGGCTTTCTAGCCTTAAGCCCCATCTGCAATTCACACAACTGTTCAACACGAATTTATGTAGCTCACAGGGTCATTTTTGTCACTGCTACTGACATTTCAGATTTCAAAAAGTATTTTCTAATACACTGCTAAAATCAGTGCTTCCCTGGCTATCTTCAGGGTTGCATTTCTCCTGTAGTTTTACATGGGCAGCAGCTGTTGCTCCTTAGGTACTCTGAAGAATGCACTGAAAACAGAGGCATTCCCTGTATCACACTGGATAAGAAATATCCAGGTTAAGGGAAAAAGTGCAAAAAAGCTTCACTGCCATGTTCAGACTGACACTATAATTCAAAATCTGTCTTCCATTGCCATCAATGTAATGAAATTAAGGTTAAAGCTGAAACCTCTCAAAGACTGGATTGCTGGAAAGAGATATTAAGAATGACTACAGCAATAGATTTATTTATTTACTGTTATTATTTTAAAGTTCTTGCTCAGCAGGTTGTGGCCATTGTCACAAACTACACAGGCCAGCTGAAGAGCTGATATC
This sequence comes from Trochalopteron elliotii, assembly GCA_024734555.1. Lineage (NCBI taxonomy): Eukaryota > Metazoa > Chordata > Aves > Passeriformes > Leiothrichidae > Trochalopteron > Trochalopteron elliotii. The sequence continues at coordinate 1,940,408 of JANPWX010000041.1, forward strand.
AGAGCAGCTACAGGAGAGACAAGTATGGCTGAATGACCAGCAAGGCTCTGATGCACACAACACTCAACATTTCAGAATTCTCAGTAGCTGCAGTTCTGCCATCTCAAGAGGATTTTAAGCGTAAAGTCAAAGAATTTTCAGGTGTTTGAAAAATTACCATCTTAATTCACATGTATGATGACCCTGCAAATCCCAAGTGAGATTTCATGGACCAAAGGTCATGTAAGTGCTAAGATTACTCACTGACTTACAAGTGGATGGCTGATCTACAACTGAAGAACTAGAACATACCCACTGCAAGTCAATCAGAATGCTACTGTTCAGTTAAAAGGTCTAATTATTAAAGGTCACCAGTAGTAAAATGTATTTTAGGTACAAAACACTCTGGAGGTTAAATGTTTAAAAGAAAGCTTACCTTTCAAACTCCCTCGTCTTGGTACATTCTTGGGCTCCTTTACTAATCACTATTAAGAAGTCTTGTGTTAAGACAAATGGTACACGCTCTCTTTTGTAACCAAATTTTTTCTTCTTGTGATCAAGGAAGTGGCCAAAGTCAATGTGAAACAGCTTGGAAAGACAGAAAGGTATTTTAAGATTAATATTTCCTTGTTTAAATGAAGTCACAGTAAAACTGATCGTTTACTTATACTTCTGATAGATTTTTTTCCCCAAAACGAACTCATACCAACGTGAGGATGACCTTAGGGGGGTATGATTTTAGAAAAACATCTCTTACTTGTCCATCATCTTTGACCATGATGTTACTGTTGTGGCGATCACCAATGCCCAGGATAAAGGTGGCAACACAATAGCCAGCACAAGAACGTGTAAACAGGTCAATAGCTGCATCATACCTATTCCAACAAAATAGGAGAGACTTTACTCAGATATTCTCATAACACAGAAGTACACATTTTTCTTTTGCAAAACAGCTACCAGGCAAACAAGGACAGGTCAAAAAGAAAACAAAACCAAAACCAGATGGACATAATCGTGGACATAATCTCCCTACTTGATGAACTTTAGTTCTTTTGAAGTTTCCATCAAAAAGAAGCATATAGCCAAGAAAAACAGGTGACAGGGAATCTCACATGTCTCCTTTGTTCTTGTCCTTGAGCCACTGGTGCAATGTATGGCTGTTGAACTGCAGTGCTCCTTTTAAGCCTCCTTTACACTGAATCTGCATGATGGTGTGAGAGCTCCTCACGACCTCAATGAGTCCCACACAGTCACCGATGGACAAACAGCCATAAGGCAACATCCTGAAAGACAAAGGCTCATGGTGGGGTTTTCTTCTTCCTTTATAGAGAATGGTGGCAAGAGGTGGGAGAGGATGTATTTTTGCAGATTCCTGTATCTGGCTACTCTTTAAGACATGGGGAACTGTAACCATTCTGCAAACCATTCTTGGACAAAGGCTTAATTCTTTCACTCATTACTTGTTGGAGACAAGACTGTGACCCATGAGAGATAACACAGACCGACAGGTCTTTTTGTCTAGATAAGGAAATGAAAACTGAGGGGTTCTACACAGTGCACAGGCAGCTCCTTTGTTCCCACCCAAAAATGTACCACAGAGCAAACACAAATTTGAAGGTGTAACCTCTCTAGGATCAATTTTCCTGAAGCAGAACAGTTTACCCTGAATGCCCTGCAGAAGCTGCTGCACCCACAAACTGTCTGGAGCTGGAGAAGCTCACGCAGACTGGGCAATATCTACTGTGTGGACTGAAGTGAAGATATCAACTACAAAGAGTCACTGCTCAGCAGGGCTGAGGGTTTGGCACCTTGTTCAAAGCCAAACCTACAGACACAATCACTTGGCCGCAGCGTGGCTGCTTCAGCTCAGCTCTTGTATCCATTCCTTGTACACAGCTCATTCAGTCCCACTTGAATGAGAATGAAGTATTTTTCAAATATGAACTTATGTTTATAAAATCCAGTAATTTAGTTAACTGAAAAAATTTAAATATTGCTCTAACATGCACAAAAATGGCTATTTATAGCTTTTCATTTATAACCCTTGGGAAAACAGAAACAATCTCTGGGAACAAACCAATGCCAAAACCATTAAGATCAGCATTACTTGGGAATGACCTCTAATGCTTACCGAAGATCAAGACCCTGATTTTGCCAGATGTTTTCCATAATTCGAATTATCTGAAGTGTCAACATGTCCTGACGCAGGTCTGAAACAGTCAAACACATTAAATTTGCCAATTTTGTAACATCAGAACCTTTGGTTAGATCTTACTTTCCTTTCCCCCCAAAACTATGCCTAAATATGTCTAAAGATAATGAGGTTTGCATAGTTTAGTGCAGGCTTTGTTCCCTCAGTAGAGAAAAGCAGGTTTTAAATAGTAAAAAATTAATATAAACTTGTGGTGGTGATTTTAAAAACATACACTAAAACCAGGTCAATGGAATCACAGATTTATACATCTGTTTTATCTTGAAGACATGCACAAGTAAAAAGAACAAATATTAAATGGTATCGTGTTCCACCTTGACAGACTGAGCATATAAACATTAGAACATATAAAATTTGTACTTGACTGAGATAAATACTTATTTGTCTATGCTTAATTTTTCTGGAAAAGAAAATAGCTTTGCTCAGCTGATTTTTTTTAAAATTTATTTTATTTATAAGCTTATAAAACACTAAATAAAAGGTTAGGAAAATAAACAGGTATGTAGCTTTTGAATTACACTTATCTTTTCTTACCATCTCCATTTTTAAATATTATCTCATTGTTCTGAAATAACAACTCAGACATAATATCTGGGTTTTCCCAGTTCAACCACAGCGGCCTTTTTGCAGAGGACATTATCCTGCACTCCTCAAGCCTAAAAGAGATAAGATTTCTATGAAATAGGCATAATTTAATTCTTACACCATGTTTCTCCAATACTGCTAAGTTCTCCCTAAGTCTTGGTCAAACTCTGAACTAGCACCAAATTAAAGATGCAAAGGTACCTGACAATCCACCATTTTCACTTTCAGACTCAAACTTAAATTACTAAGTGCTATGTGAATCATTTGCTAAGACAACAGAAGAGTTGTGTTCTAAGGGAATATTGTAAATATTCCTTTGGCAATATGAGCCCCTGACAACTGGAAAAACGACTGCAGTTCCTGACACCTTAAAGGAACAACTAAAGGTCATGTTGTTCCCTGATTTGTTAAACCATTAGCTTGAAATGACTCTTTATGGATTACTCTGCTACAAATTCTATTCAGTGAACTTTGGAGATACTGACATTTACTAAGTTAACAGTCAAGTTCAACACTGTTATTGTTACCATTACTAAACATTTACTTGAATATCTAGACAAGCTTCAAAACTGGATACAATACCGAAGGTTTCCCAGTTGATGTGCAGGATTAAGAGGAGAGATAAAACCTTGCAAGGCATCCATAAAATCTGGCCGTCTCATTTGTTCAACAAGAAACTTCATCTGTACCTGATAAATAAGCACATCCATGTCTTGAGAACACTAATTTCATGTAAATGAAGGTATCAGATTTTAGCTTTGCTTTTCAAGCATGGTTTTGCACAGTTCTGATGTAAGTACAGCTCAGCTACATATTACACAAATTGAGACATTCAACTTTAGTCCTATTGCCTTGAGAGCTAGACAATGGCACAGAAAATACTGCAGCTCCCCAGGAAACATACCACCTACTCAAATTAGCATTAACACCTTCCTCCTTGATCAAAGAGAACAGTTCTCAGTAATTTCTGTGACTCAACAGCAGCAGTTTTAACATAAGGACAGTTTTTGATACCTTCTGGGTCTCATCCTTTTTTTCCTGCTTGAGAATATCTGTGAGGTTAATCAACTTCTCCATGGCCTCCACCTGCCTGCTCAGGTGCTTCAGGTACATTCCACAGGCTCGACAGTAGGACTCCAGAAGTAACCCAAACCTCTGACTGACAGTTTTGTTGTGCATTTCAGACCTACACAGGGAGGAGGAACAGTTACAGCTTTAGACACAAGACCACTCAGAGGTGCCAAAAATGAAGCTGTACTTGTGACACCTTCATACAGTCCTAAAATACATCCCCTCAAACAATCCCCTCCCTTATCCTTGGTGACACAAAGGCAAGTAGAAAACTGAGAGCACAACAAAGATGCCTTGCTTCTATTTCTGTGTCTGATTACACCATCTTAGAAAAGAATTTTTAGGTGACCTCTAGCTACAACCCAGTATGTTGCAGACTGAGTTATCAAGCTCTTAATAAGGAAGTAAAAATAAAGTTTTTATTAGTCTTTTTCAAAGGTTTACCTTGTTGAATTGGGTGCCTTTCTTTAGGTCTCATATATTTGTAAAGTTTTCTGGAAAAACTGATGGGGCATCAGGCAGCTAACAATACGGGAGGCTACTTTGCTTTTAGAATAATCATCATTAGATAAAAAGAAGTGCAAGTTTAAGTACTATTAAGTAGCTTTTGAAACTGCAAGGCATGATTTCTATCACCAAACTATTCAAACTCTTAACTAATATAACCCCATCTTTATTTTAAGTGGTAATATTTTTCTAAGAAAGGACATTGAGTATATCAAACCTTTAGAACAACTAATTCTTTACAGCTAATAGCAAGCCCACCTCCCCTTAACATGACAATAAGCTTACTTTAAATGCCAAAAGAAGAAGTGTCCTATCCTTTGATTGGTCAGTGCCTTCTTGAGTAAAAATCTCACAAGCTGATTATCTAAATACTGCTCATATTTCAAAACCTAGTTAAGGATAAAGAGAAAATGTTAAAAAATCAGATGCAGTTATTATTTCTGTGAACAATATACAGATTAAAAGCAGTTAAACAAAAAGCCACCTATGTTTTACATTGTTTTTTCTGGAATGACTGATCTTGGTATTAATATTTGCATGTGTTAGGCTCTGAACAATAAATGCCAACTGTGCACTGGCTGCCTCTATTTCAGGAATTTACCATCTGATGCTTGCTTTCCTGTTACCAAATATTTCAGCCTCAACTTGCTCAAAATTTTGAGAAGATGCTTCTGCTCATCCTTTCCCATATGTTAGGACAGCTGAAATAGCTGCCTGTTCCAGTTGGTGGAACAGTTTTGCATCTCTGCAGAATTCTGACATTTAGTGCCAACAAGCAAAACCACAGCACCACAGAAAAATTAACATTTCATCTCCTCCTAAATAATCCCCAAAGCAAACACACTTTTGACGACCTTTTTTTCACAACAACTAAACTTTCAAGCCTCTGTGATTATTGAATACACACAAGACAACAAACATGCCAAAACATGTTCAGTACCTGTACCAGCTGGATGAGGTACTGAGACAGTTTGTCATCTGTCAGGGACTTCTCCAGACACCGCACTGCAAACGCTCGCACCATGGGGTCTGGGTAATTGCAGTCCAGGAGCTCCATGGCTTGCTCTGGTTTGATTGAGGGCCAATCCTTCACCAAACAGTACATCTGTGGGCAACAAGGACAGGCACGTTACACCTCTGCACTGGTTAGGAAGAAGCTGCAACACACAGCCATTAGAAGGCAGTGTCAGGCACAAAATACATCTGAGTAGAAGCTGTTTGCTTGCTGGTCCTCTCAATCAACAATCTGGCATTAGTTGCCAGTTGACTTTGTTGTTTTATGCACTCTAAAAAGAATGAAAACAAAACCTCACATTTAACTGTAATTGACATTTAACTGTAATTGACAAGTTGGCAACGTAAGAGGGATTCAAGCAATGCCAGCAAGAGGAAATCTTAAGACCAGACTGAGCTAAAGAACAAGAACTATGGATCAGAGACACCTGTCATTCATAGTGGCAAGTCCAACTGTTCCTTCAGTGTATCATGCACACATAATATGTTTTTAACTTCCAGAGGTTTTCTTTAAAAGAGCATATTTTAAAGCTTCTTCAAAACCTAACACTTCTTCAGTGGTTTATGTTACCTGAGCCACTTCATCTCTAGAATTCCACTTGACAGACAAAAGTAATTTGGGTAGAATTTCTGGAGTATTCACACAATAGTGTCTGCAAAAGAGGAAAAAGTTGCATGTACACAACAACACTTTTGCTTTGATAACCATCAACTGTGTCCCCACAGCCTTGCACCTTTTCCTTCCTTTGTCAGCAAAGTGCTGTCAGGATCCATCCATGCAGGTAAAACTGCAGTAATAAGGAAAATGGGAACTCATTCAACAACTTATTTTTCTTCACAGGATTATAACCAAACCACAGAATGCTTTACAAGCCTTCTAAAACATCAACTCCTCAGCATGGAAGAAAAGGGAGCAAAACCCACGACAAATTTCGAATGAATGGGCTGAAATTTGATTATGCCAAAAAGGGTTTTTCTTTGGTTTGGTTTTTGTTTTGCAGTACCTGTGTCTCCAGAGGAAGTCCTTCTCCTGCTCAGTGATTTCAGACAAAGGGTCTCGGGTACAAATGGCTCGCAGTTGCTCCTTGTCACTCTCTGTTAATTCACTGTCCCGAGCTATTCTGTTACTCTGCAGAGACAGTGGCACATTAGCCCTTCACACAACTCCTACTGCCAAACCACACACACCAAATAAGTATTTTAACAGCACAGCAACCACTACAGCCTATGCCATGCAACACTGTCTTGTTATATCCACCTGTTACAACTGAGAGATTAAAATTTAGAAAGAAGATGAAAGACTAGTCCTTTGATGTCTACAACTGCTTTCAGTCACTGCTGGCACAAGAAGAGGTACACTTCCACTAAATCAGCTGTGTGGAGAAATAGCAGCAGTTGACATCTGATGAATGACACAATGCAGCATGAAGTGAGACTGGTTGTTTCTGACCCCACCTTGAGATTGCTGAGGGCTGCTGAAAGGAGTGAAAAGGATTCAAACGCAGAACATGGGGAATGAAAATAGGTAAATAAGGGGTCACACATTAATACTGTGTAGACATTCACAATTAGTAAGTGTAATTCCCCAAAGAGCACAGTAAACAGAACTGCTACAAGCAGAAATTAACTACACTGTTAGTGAAGTGAATTTATCCTCCTAACCATTTTTTCTTTGTGCCAGATGGAACAAAACAATGAGCTGAGAATACAGAAGCCCAGGTAAGAGGCTGGGGAATGCTATTTACCAAGAAGACAACTGTCCTTAAGCATTTATTAAGAGCCCTGCTCAGTCAGCATAAACAGCAGAAATGCTACTCTGTGATGGACATCCTGCTGAGTATCAAGAGAAATGGAATGCCCACAACCTGTTGCTCAGGATGCACTGGGACAGGACTGCTATAAACACCCCCAGAATTCCCACTCTGGAAGCTCCTGCTCTCTGGCACAACCCAACTCCCACCACAGAGCTCCTCTTCACACAGACCATGGAGCTCTCTTGGGCAAACCCAAGCTCTGAACCAGCCTCCAGCAGAAAATGTAAAACATACCAACCACTTTCACAGCCTTGGCTTTAAATAAAGAGCATTTTTAGCTTTACTGCTTTTCTGTTTTTACTTCCTTTCATCATCCACAAAAAGTGCTTTGAAGAAAGCTCCAAACCTCACCAAAAAGCCAATTGTAATGCACAAGTTCTGTTTGTGGAAAAAGTGAGATAAAGGACTACACCCATGTGCATGTCCATCAATTTTCTTAAAATTCCCTGTGCTTGTGGTCATAACTAGCCCATAAAAACAGACAGGAAAGAGTTCTAAGCACCTTTGGGTTACTCAGGAAAGCCTAACTAGAAACATGAAACTGCAACAAAGAAAAACAGTATCATTCAGGAGAATTACAACTTTGGAAAAGTTTAACTAAGTAGCTTAACACCTGAATTAGTGATACAAAAATGTCAAAAACACAGTAAAACAGTTTCTCTTTGGAGTGTTTTGGTTGGTCAGTGAAGCATTAGGTCACTCTACTGGTAATACAAAGGAAGGAGAAGATACTGCCCATTTTACCAAACGCACAACGAAAATTTGATTTTTTGACTTTACAGTAAATGAGGATGTAAAAAAAGAAGTTTTGTCACTGACGCACTGAATAAAATAAAGCAGTAAATAATAGTTTAATATTTGAATAGCTAATCCTGGAGGGGGAGCTTGCCTTACCTGCCCTGCGTAGCTGTAGTTGAATCCCAGTTCCCGGGAAATTGTCCAATTTGCATGTTCTTCAATCACTGTCATATCTGGAAACTTCACAGGGTTGCTAAACCAATCAAATTCCAGCTCTAAGCATGGAGTTTCCTAGGCCAAGGGAATTCAAGTTACTTTTTCTGCTGAATGAAAGCAACCAGAATAGAGCATATTTTGAAAATGCACTCTTAAGGGGGAAGCTGGCATGCAAATACCTTATTTGGATTTGATCCAGTAACACCAATAGGATTCAACAAATCCTCCAGCCCATGAGGTACTGCCCAAAGATTCAAAGCCATTTTCCCAGATACCAGAGTGTCTGTGTAATCGAACATGTTTATATTTCCCCAAGCCAATGGACAGTGCTCCTTAAAGAGATTAAAATATGATTTTTTTGGTGTCATCTATGAATTACTGCAGAGCGAGTCAGGAGAAACAACATTTTCACCCCAGATCAAGTTGTTACATTCCCAGATTAGCAGAAAGCAAGTTGTGGAAGGTGTACCATGTTTTTCTATGAATGGCTGTCATGACAGTCTTTTAACAAAATGATACTAAAAAATATCCTAAACACATGCACATTTCTTCCTCACACCAGAAAAAGTCAGGATGATGGAGAAAGTTTTTCTGACAAAGAGATTTTTTTACCAAGTCCTGTAGTGACAGAACAAAGGGCAGCATTTTTAAACTTGAGGCCAATATTTTTAGATTGGATGAAAGAAATATGTTTTTTTACAATAAGGGTAGTCAGACACTGGCACAGGTTGCCCAGAGAAGTTGTGGCTGTCCCATTCCTGGAAGTGTTCAAGGCCAAGCTGGATGGGGCTTGGAGCAACCTGGCCTAGTGGGAGGGGGGTGGAACTGGATGATCTTTAAGAATTCCTTCTAACCCAAATCATTCTGTAAGGTCCACAGACCTGCTCGTAGACAAACACCCTATATATTAACTTTGACACACACTCAAACCCACGACGTAATTATGCTGCTGGCTAAAAATTAAATGCTGCATGTAGATTCTTAAAAATTACTATTTGAGATCTTGTATTAAATGGTAAAGGAATACAAAATTTCTTTACTTGAAAATTCAACTCTAAAGGTATGAATAATACTTTAAAATTAAATGTCCTTTAAAAATAAATAGGTTAGTAACATGGGTTTTGAAAATTAATTTTAAAAGCACCTCCACCTCAAAACACTACCAGTGGTCTTTGTGTCTGGCAGTGAGCATAGGCATGATTTACAGTGCTGAACTGACAAGCTTTTTTCTGTGTTGTTTAATTTCCAAACACAAAAAAAAAAAATTCCCCCAAGATAAGAAACACCCCTATCTTAATCACATTCAAATCATTGTACTGAGACTCATTGCCAGGACACCGTTTACCAAATATCTTCCCAAATTTGATTTAAGTAGCTTTGGCTCATTAGTGCAGTAAGTCCATGAGGAATTTTACCTCCTTAGCACCCTTCCTGCCTTTAACAGAGCAGATGGAGAGGCAGAGGCGAGCTGCCCGTGGGAGATCAGGAATGTACATGTCATACAACAGCCACTCATTCCATCTGCAAGATTCAAAAGGCAGAATTTAGACCAGGTTAAAGGAGACATCGTTCACTCAACCAAAAGGCATCTGTTATAGTCCTAAACTGTGTATTTGCATACAGAGCACACTTTCTTACTGAAAAAGGGTCTCCATACATGCATTTGACCACATTCACTGCTTTTGGGAATGGAAACTTCCCCAACACCCTTCTAGCCCCAACACTGTCTAAAAAGCCATGTTAGGTTCAATTCCTGCAACTCAAAGATAATGGATTTGCATATATGCTACACTGTAAAGTTTAGCTTGAGAAACAGTTTTCCCTTCAGGGGAAAAAGGCAACTGGGAAAAAGAGCTTTCAAAACCAAACTAAACTTGAACTGTTGGAACATAAAAAGATATCTGCAAGATGGGGATAGAATGTGGAAATCCAAAGCAATATTCCTAAGTCAAATATTTTTCTATTTACTATAGTAATAATAGCACAGATTGGTTCTACAGGAATAGTTTGATTTTGTTTTCATGAACTTCTCTAAGCAGAATTTAGCTCTCAGTTGGTAGAGCTCTGCTTTTGAAGAGGAACTTCTGATCCAGTTTCTTCCCCTAAGCGGATTGTCATATAGAATTTTCTCAGTTGAAAGAGACAGCAGTTTCCAAGGACAGCATTAATTTTTCAATGCATCTGTAGCTACTGAAAGCAATTTTACAAAGAAATAACTGTGAAAGCCCTTCTCTGAGAATTAAGAATTTGGCAGATAAACTTTAATTCACTTTTCTTATGTGTTCATTTCATACAATACAGATCTGTGTGACCATATCCATGATTTCAAGGCAAAACCTTCACCACCTTTCCAAGATTTTCTCTCTAAAATAATTTAAACTATCAGCTCAAGTACAGCAGTATTCGGGGCAACTCAGGAGGAGAGCCTATTTTTCACCAACTATGTATATTATTAGTCCTTTAATTATAAAACCTAATCATATCCATAGAAAAATGTACAGATAAAAATAAGAGTTTTAAAAATTATTATTAAAGACATGAAGTCAGAAAATGCAAGCAAAGAATTACTTCTGCACACATCTAATCTTAGCAGGTGCTGAAATTTCACACCTCTTCATTAGTCAAAGTTATGAGAACAGGTGGCTAAAAAATTATCCCTAATGTTTATATATGCTCATATAAAACTTCTTTTTGCACTTGTAAGTTTATGTGATTTATTTTTTCCAGGTAGTATTGATGGTTTGTCAAACATCCTGAAAATATATTCTAGACTATACTAGACTATACACCATGTGCAAGGCAAAATGCTTGTGTTTGAATCAAATTAATGTTATTTTTATAAATAGGGCTATGTAATATACTTTTGCAAAACTTAAGGTAAAGGATTTCAGGCAAGGAGCTCTACCTGAGTAATGGCTAAGTTGAGCCTTTACTCCTTCAGTGCTATCATTTATGATGCCCTGAAAGTCAGGTTCTTTGCAGTCACTCAGGTATTCATCTTACCTGGGATTAGAACAAGGTACTCTCTGAGTATTCACATTGTCACACAAAGGTTCTCCTCCATGGTAGATACCTGTCCTAACATAGATCTGAAAACAATATCCATATTAGTCTTTGAAATGTTACTATAAAGAAATTTTTTCATTGCAGTCAACACATACCATGATTACAACACATCATCCTTTCATTTTCAGCAAGTGAAAAACAAAACCAAAACTGAAAACCAAACAGCCCCGCCACTCCCCAAATTAATTCATGCTCTGTTGGGTGTGAGCATAAGCATATCCTTCTAGAGAAAGTGTTTTGGTCTTTCTCCTCATTAATTGCAAAACTAGTTCCTAAAAAATACAGTAACAAACTTGAAAAGACCACTAAAAAAACACCTCTGGAATTTATTCCCAATTCTTCCTGTGCCAAGGCATTGTGAAAGGAATTCCAAGGAAAGAGAGCCAGGGTTGTAGATGTCTTCAGTGGAATTGAACCCTACACCTGACTTTTGCTCCCTATCACCACACCTTTATTTTCATAAACAAAGATAGCATCCCCTCATCAAAAGCACTCTCAGTTACTGTAATATTTCTCCAACATAATTACTTAGAAGACTGATAACAACATTTCTTTTTCTATCCATTACATACTCTGCTGAAGTTGCTAAGCAAACTGAGTCCTGCTCCTACCAGGGAGATTATTTAGCTAATTTACCACAACTCACACTTTTTAAACAGTACAGAAAAGTTTCTAGATGCTAAAACATGGGTGAATACACACAAATTAAATATTCCAATTTAAGTAAAAGAGTGGTATCACTTTCTAACGCGTTAAACAACAATTCTTTTCCAAACAGAACAGCCAGGAGGGAAACCACGAGCTGCTGTGCAGCCACATGTGATGCCATACCTTGTCTATGTCCCTGATGTTGACATTTACATAGGTTGCACAGAGGATCCTTATCCTGAGAGCACTGTTGATGGTCCAGAGGGATTTGGTGGTGGCCTCCCCGTTCATGTAGGGCGTGGCCGTGGAGATGCGCCGGGAGTAGGAGGGCATGGTGAAGGTGTCCAGGGGCAGCTGCGTGTACAGGCTCTCCTTGGCCATCAGCATCAGGTTGGGCATGCGGCCCAGCATGATACAGCTCCTGATGTACTGCAGGGAAACAACCAAAATGCTGTCTTGTCACAATGGGACATGAAATAAAGATGCTTGACTCCAGTCAGAAGGCAGCAGAAATCAGAAGGCTTTGTTTACAATTCATTCAGTCCTTTTATAACATGCTGTGCTAAAAGCCACGTTATTGGCCTATAGGACTGACATCTTTCCCATTGGCTAAGTAACAGAAATAGCAAACAAAACCTGCTGTTATGAGAAAAAAATACCGTTTACACAAAGTTGCTTTAAAAAAAAGAAAACTGTTAAAAAGCTAGCTCTTTGCAAGCTCAAAAAACGTCAAGTCCACACTGTGTCTTTTCAAAGCCTACACTCTTGGTAACAGAAACCTAAAGATACTTGGATAGGGAAGTGAAAGAGCTTATTGTGTCCTGCATGCACACCCTGTACAGTGATAGCAGGTACAGCACCCAGCAGTTTGAACACATTGTTGGGTAGGGTCACACAGCCACACCTCCTGGTTTTGAGGTGTGAACATCTCCAACAATGGAAGGCTGAACTGGAGAGAAAGATGGAAGTTGAAAAATACACCAGCTGGTTTTCTTGTAGAGCTCCTTCGCCCCGGCACAGCACAGCACAGAGCAGGTGGATTTGAGCTGCTCCTGGAAGCAATTGAGCTGTTTTGGAACAGCAAGGGCTGTACCAGGCTGCAGTGCAGCACAGGTGACTGACACTGCCAGTCCCAGGCAGGGAGCACAAGGTAAGCAGCAGACACGCTCATCTTTGGTTCAATTGTGCTCATTACCCCACGCTCAGCACTGATCCTGACACACTGCACCTGTCCATTCAGGTCTGAGTGCTGGGAGCATTTAGTCTGGCAACACTACCACAAAACACAGTGTGTTAGGACAGGTCCAGCCTGGAGTTAATGAGCCAGTCCTGCTGGGGCACAGCAAAGGCAGACCAGATGCGTCTGAAGAAACCACGCTAGATCAAATAGGTCTGCTGTTTGATCTTCAGATGACTCTGCAGAATTATTCATGTATGCCTGCACTTGTTTCCCAGCTCCCAGAGTACAGAGATACTTTCCCCATTATTCAGGATCCCCTACCCCTCCTTCTCTCCTCCACTGCTCTGAAGATCAGATTGTCAACCATTTTAGTCAAAGGAATGGGAGCAGTTTATTACAACAATGCATTCCTCCAAGAGGAAGCAGCAGCAGCCTGTCAGGAAGTCTACAGGGTAATGTTGTCTGCTCCAGAGAGGGCTGCTCAGATGCTCTTCTGTCCCATGTTCCATCTCACACTCCCAACAAACCCGGGCAGTGAAGGACAGGCAGACACAAGGAAGGCTCAGCAATCATTTCTGCAGTGCTGGAAGTCTACAATTTTTATCTTATTAAAGTAATGATAAAGCTGTAACAGGAAAACAGTTTTCTCTTTTACCACCCCTTCAGGACAGGATTTACAGTAGCAATGGTTGTTAATTTACAATCTGATCAAATTTCCTGTTTTATTACATCAGCACCATTCAAATATAGCTCATCTCCTGCCATTTAAAATCTAGGATATTTCTGAAAGTACCTACCTTTGATTTAGCACTAACATTAGAGGGAAACATTCAAAAAAAATTACATGAGTAATACAAATTCTAGCTCAAACCACCTTTTCTCCTCCCTCTCCCTTCTGAAGCACATGGATTAGCCAATTTGTGCACACACTGTCACTTTCTATGTTTTGGATTAAGTTAATGAAAAAGCCAGAGCTAACACTAATCATTTTTCTCCCCACAAATTTGGATTATTTTGGTGTAGTTCAAAAGAAATCCTTTATGTTACTCACCTTATACTGGCTCAGTGGACATTTTTCTAGCAAGTATTCATCACAGCCACAGACTTTTAAAATATATTTGCCCTGGTATTCCAAGACACAAAGCTTCAGTTGTTCAGATGACAGCAACATACTTCGAGTTTTCTTTCTAATTGCTTCAGCAATAACTTGCTCAGGCACACAGTCATGATTGATTTTTAGGGTGTATTTCTGCTTATCATTGTTTGGTGAGACTATTACCCAAATCACCACTATAATTTGCCCTGGAATAAATGTAAAATAATGTCAGGCCTATCATTTTCAATGCAGTTTCCAAACAAAAAGCACAAACCTAAAATAACCCCCAAACCAAACAACTTCCACACCTCCCCAACACAGAGATTTGCTTTTAGTATTAAAAGAAGACGTAAACATGATTCACTGCCCAAACTGAGAAAGAGTTTATAATTTCTGCAAGGAACTAAATGTATTAAGGTTATTTTTGACTAGTGGAAATTCAAACTTTTAGCCCTGAGGCTAATAATATTTTTATTAACTGAATACTGCTGACTATTTGGCCTTCAAGAAAACAGCAGTAACTCTTTCATATTTGAGGACTCCAAGGTAACTCAGTGAATCAGCATCATTTGATCCCAGATATCTGAATGCCACAGAAAACTGCAAAGCCAACAAGCTGTTCCCACCCACCAAAAAATTCACTTCTATTTACTGAGTTATATTTCAAAATTCAGTTAGAATAGCACAATTTTAAACATCCTTCTGAATGCAGAGTCCATCAAGAAAATTATTCTGAATAACTTAAGGTGTAAGATATTGCTGGAGTGTACTAAATACAATACGTAAAACAGTGATCTAAGTCAACACAGAAAACACACTCTGCTCCTGCTGTAAATATTGCCCTTACCTTTGTCTAGTTTGTTGTAGATGTGTTTGGGGAGTTCAGCTGAGGACTCTACATTTGGAGGATAGACATACAGTGCTCTGCTGTGCGGGGCATTGGCATCTCGCAGATCCACGGCTTCTTTACAGACATTAAGGATGTTCCTTCTGAAGTCTTGGACTTCTGGATCCTTGACCATGTCAAACTCACAGACAGGCATGCCAATAGCAAAACCTACAGCATTGGAGCAGCATGAGGATATAATTGTAACTGACAAGTAGAGCTAAAAATTTCTTCAATCAATCAGTCACAAAAAAAGGCAACTTAAAACACAGCCTAAAGTATGTGCCAGCTTCTACGTGCATATGTAATTGTTTTATATCATTCAAGAACTACACAGTCCCCAAGTGCACTCAGCAGACACAGAAAAGGTTAGAAAACAGGTGTACATTCCCTGAAGATCGTGGAAGCCTTAAATCACTGGTCTCACAGCCAACATTCATCCTGGAGGAAAAGGACCAGGACTCAACTTCCTTTGAAGTCAGCAGTTTCCTAAGGGGACCAGAAGAGCTGTGAAATCTGATTTTTTCTCAAACCCTGGCAGGATTATTGGTAGCTATTAGAACCATAATAAACTTTGCTTTCAATGGAATGACAGCTATTAATTTTTTTTTAATGACCTACATTATTTAAGAACTGCAATGAGCACTCCAAAAGACACTGAATTTAAGCTCTTTGACACAGATTCATAAAATAACAGTGCATTTCTTTCAGGTGCTCAGTCTCAGATGCAATTCCATTTACTTTAATGAGATTACTTTGATAAATCATCATTTATGCATGAGTGTTCAAATGGAAACTTTCAATTGTTGTGTTGCATGGTTACCTAACCACTGCTCTCCCCATGTCCTGAACACGTTGAGCTTTACAAAACAGAAGTAATTTACTCATTATGCATCTGTCACAATTAAATCATTTAACAATTAGTAGTACCTCAGAACGAGTCTTTCCAGTTGACAAGTCTCTGCCACTGCAGTACACATTTGTTAGCAATGAAACAGGAGTGGGTATGTTTGTACTGCCTCAATTTAATACTTAACCAAGATGTTGGAACAAATGTCAGATGCCCTGTGCTTCCTCAATGGATCAGGGAAAATCATAAGCTACTCCAGAGATGATTCAAAACACCACAATTTGTCTTGCCCTTGCATCTCCAACCTCAGGTGTTTTTTTTCCCTCCCCTCCCTATGCTCCTTTGTCAGAAGGGGGAAGAGGAAAGGTGAAAAAAACCTCATTTCTGAAATTTGACTTTCTAAGCAAGCTAGAGCAGTATTAAAATCTGTGTCCACAAATGTGGTTTAAGATTTGTAGTTAAATCTGGAATTTATAATTCTCTAAACTTCAAAATAAATTATAACTTACTTCCCAAACAATATGACAGGTGTTGCTCTGTAATAATATGAAATCATGCTAATAAAAGATGATCAAAAAGATGCCCTCTCACAGGCAGCTACAAATACATTTTACAAAGTCAAGGTGAACAAAACAGATCAGAAAGAGGAAGTTTAATTCAATGATTATAAATATTGGCTTTACTATGATCAGCATCTTTGGACATTTGATGCAACAACTGGCAGTTATGAAACATGACGGATACAGGTGACAACATGACCCATTTTAATTCTTCATATTTTGAAGAGGATAATGAGTTAAACAGACTATGTTTAAAAAAATATATAATCTCACCTATTTCTCTATTAAGAATCTTTTCTTCTCTGTTACCTACTGGTTCAATAACTTTTAGGAAAGGCTGAAACAGTCGCAGGTCACAAAGTCTCCGTGTTTCATCGAAAAACTCTTCTCTCTCCGCTTCTTGTGTAACACTTACAAAAATGTAAGAAGATTCATCCTGAAGGAGCTGATAGAGAGGGTACTTCCTTGCTTCTTTAAAGAGTTCATGTTTAATAGTCAGTAGGGTGGCCTCACGGAGGCATTCCAGAGTCACTATCATTCCATTTGGGAGGAGACACTCCACCAGGATCCTGGGGGGCATCAAGTGGATGCCCCATAATTCACCGGACGATGGCCGCGGGGGCATTTTGGACTCTTGGGGTAACTTTGTACTTCAGGCTTTTCAAGCAGTGATTCGTTTGTGTAAACCTGAGTGAAGATCAGAAAGTTAAATGTCAAAATTTAAAATACAAACACCACCAAGGATTTCGGATAAAATGATTCAAACGCTGCTTGTAATTGTAGACGGATATTCAGGGCTGTATTTCACATTCCTAAGAAAGACTTGATAAAAATAAGCCTTGTATTTGAATCTAAATATCTACTCAAACAAAACACTTAATAGAACACACTAGCTTGGAAAAAAAGTTAATGTACATATAGTCTTAAAAATGGAGGATTCTTTTTAATTTGAACTTTTAATTCATTAATAGAACTTAAATAGTAGGGGGGTGAAAATACCTAATACTCAAATTATTACAGAAATTTTTAACCGAAACTCAAGCCAAGTTCTCCACAGTTTTAATTTGGAAAGCGAAGCATTTATTATAATTTGGATGATACAAGCCATCAGCTCTTTTAAGTTTAGCTAAACCAATACTGCCATATTTAATTTTTTTTCTCATCTCAAACCTCTAAAGTATTCAAACAACACTTACATAATTGTTATAAACATTTATTAAAAGCTCTAAACTTGATTTTAAGAATCCATGTACACACAAGACTCAGCCATAGCTGTTTCAGATCAGTATAAGCTACTTACTCCAACAACAAACCCTTTTTTCTGTGAATGAGACAGAAGAATTGAGCCCCACTAACACTTTGTAGTTGGGCTTGTTTAATTTAGCGCCAATGCCCTGCTCCAGTTCCCTTTGGCAGCTGCATCAATGTCCCTGCCAAGCCAGAGGAAAGGAGGGGAACACGTGTGACTCTCTATCTGTGCTGCTCAGGCCATCTCAGAGCAGAGGAAATGAGCATGAGAAAGAGAGAAAATGAGAATGGGACAGAGTATGAGAAAACCAGAATCTGGACAGAGCAGGAATGTTTTATAGCCCAGTGGGTGAGGGGAGGGGCCAAAAAGAGAGGAGAATTACCCAGCAGGCACACAGTGACACTTCACCAATAAACACTCCTAATCCTTACCTATTTTTAATTTCCTTAACCAGAGGCAATATTTGTGTATTTGCAAAACAAATCCAGCATATTTGCAAAAGAAATCCAGCTTGTTTCAGAATGTTTTCACATATAAACTGTTGGCATCCTGTGACAAGACTGAAGAACACTTCATGGTACAAAATATTTTGTCTTCTTTACTGGAAACTGATACTTTCACACAATAACCTGAATTTTTCGGCAATGAAACGAAGTTGCTTATCATCACCCTTAATTTTGGAGAGATCCATCACAGAATCACAGAATGTTAAGGATTGGAAGGGACCCTAAAGACCATCTCATTCCAACTAGCCCAGGTTGCTCCAAGCCCCATCCAAGCCGGCCTTGGACACTTCCAGGGACCCAGGGGCAGCCACAGCTTCTCTGGGCACCCTGTGCCACGGCCTCCCCACCCTCACAGTCAAGAATTTCTCCCTAACATCTACCTAGCCTAAATTTACTCTCATTCAGTTTGTACCCATTCCTCCTTGTCCTATCATTGCAGTCACAAACCCTCTTAGGACTGCCCCTGTATCTCAGTTTTCTTAACAACAGAAAGGAAGGGAAACCCACAAGCCAACAGCTTCACATCTCTTCTGTTGGATCAACTTCCTGAAAGATCTCACTGTGGAAAAGCAATGGTTGCAATGCTCAGCAAATTTTAAAAATATGTATTTATATTAAAATATATTTCTGTATATATTAATTAAATTATGTACATATAAAATTAATATATAACATTTTATATAGAAGTAAAAAAAATGAACCTCCCTGCTGCATTAGCATTTTTTTTCTAAAATGTTTTCTTCCAAGTACATCCAGTACCTGCTTTTGCCACACTTCAGCTCTTACAAAGAAACATTAGAATGAAAATGATGTTTTCCCAAATCCACTGCTTCCTAAGCAACTCTGAGCAGCAATAGGGTTGTCTTTTTTAATCCCTCCTTTGTAGTTGTAGTTTGGGCTTTTAAAAATATCCACAAAAGTACTGAAGTGCCACTGCAGATTTAGAAAAATGCTTTTCCACTACCACCTCATGCATATTTAGAAACGCTTTGCAACTGACTTCTTTTTAAGAAAGAGCTTAAAGAAGCTGTTTTATTTCCCTCATCATTGTAATAGCCTCAGTGAGCGGATGCTGAAATGGAAAGCTCTCAGCACACACAGTGTATTTACAGAGACAAACTTGGGAAGCTTACCAATTACAAAACATTACCAGTGAACCCAAATAACACCATTCAGAGTAACTTGGAGGGTTCCAAACCACTGATAACTATCCTCAGCTCACAGATAAATGAAATACTCAAGTTAAATGGCATCTTTTTGATCAGGCAATGCATGAAGGAGGTTCCCTCTCCATATCACTGAATCACATGCCTATTTACATTTCTTAACTGCAAACACAGGCAGAAGCACAGCACTGTTATGGCACAAGCCAGCACAAAGCCCCCAAACAAACAAGGATATGCAGTCATATGAGCTCTCCTGTCCACACACACACACAATGATAATACAGATGGAGGACAACCAAACTGAATACTCACAACACAGACTGAGTTTATACCAGCAGCCTTTTAATTTCAGTTCCATCATCCTGCTGAGGCTCTTCTGAACCATGAGAACCCATTTTCACCCTGCCCAAGGCATGTGTTCTCACTCCTCACCCTGCTGGCACTGGGGCTCCCCGAGCCAACTGGATGGAAGAGGCAGAGAACAACTCATTTCCCCTTTCTTGTGCTGCCTTCTGTTGCTGTAGCTCCTTCCTGAGACCCCCGTGGAGTCAGCCCAATGCAGGGCTGCACTGGGGGCTGCCTGCCTGCAGCACTGCTGGGCAAGAGCAGCTGCAGGGACGGTGCCTCCTTCCACTGCAAGTTTTCCTCCCTCCCAACCAGCAACAAAGAAACAGAGGCAGGAGTGGGGGACACACATACATCAAAAATGTAAATCCTTTTAGCCAAGCATCTCCTCAAAATAAACATCAGCTTTGGCTTCCTTAAAGAACTCAAACCTTAAGTGACAACTCAATACCTTTTCTTTAAAAACTTGCAAATGGTCCAAATGTGACATCCCAAAACCTACAATTTTTGGAGCCACTGTACCAAGACAGCAGCTTTTGTTTCAGGCTGGGATACAGGCGTGTGCTGGAATGGTGCATGCAGTGACTCTGTGTGCACATTCATTTCACTTGCACATGTAAGCACGCCTCCAGGGTTTGGATTTGGAAAGCAAGAATGTAAACAGAAGCAGTTTTGAAGTATAGCTGGCAGCTTGTGTTTCTGTGTACACTTTCAAATCTGGAAGGCTGCCTGGAATAAATAGAATCAATTATGTTCTTCGACAGTAAAAGGACTGTAATTTTAAGGGAATTCTAGAGAGATGTTATTCAAATCAAACTAAGGGGACATGCAAACACTTCAAATGAACACTTCATCACACCTGCAATCCCTGACCTTCCTAATGGACCTTCAACATTTTTCCCCCTGACAAAAACTTTGGGACATCTGGACTAGTGCAAAACAATCTCTAGTTTTGAGATTCCATTTGAAAAGGATAAACACACATGAGGGAAGACAGCAGGAAGATAAACACATCCTCCATAATACAGATACCTCCTATGCTTCCAGATACATTAGCATATGAATGCTAATTTACATAATCTATTTTCTTATAGGATAGAAATCAGCTATCATGTGATATAGATGGAATAGTTCCTTATTAAGACTATGACATTCCAAGTTTAGAAAATTTGGTTTCAGTAAACTATGACAGTTTTATCACCCCACAGATGAAGACACTCTGCAGGTCGGGGGGGGCAATCTAGGGGGAAAAAAATTATTGTTCACTTTAGCAGACACAGTTTAGCCTGTTTGTCATCAGCCCAAGTACCTACAGCTACTCTTGAGGCTCTGCAAGTCCTTCCCTCTCTGAAGTACCAACTAGCAAGAAATGTAGTGAGCCTACAAGGAAGCAAGAAGTGCACTGTGCTGTAATATTGTATTGAAATATAAAGTATGGGATGCTTATGCAAAGAGGTACACACATCCCAGTGACTGAGCACTGAATAATCTGCACTGCTGTACACATCAGCCAGTGTTTCAAAACCCATTCAAAAGGACAGACTAAACACTCGATACAATTTTATCAGCCCACGTTTGAAATTGAATGAGTCATTCAGCAAACTGCTACAATTTAATTGAAGTCCATTAGTTTTTCCAGTCACAAGACAAATCCCATTACACTGTTTTTACAGACAGGATGTAGCAATGCTTTATAACATTTTGTGGCATCTTTGGTATCAGAGAGCTGCCCATTAGGATTTGTGTCTGGATTTGATTTCTTTTCCAGGTAGAAGTTTCCTTTAGACTCCTAGCATTGCCATCTATTCATTTAACAATCCAACAATTTATGATCCTGATTTACTGTGCACTCATGTGTAGGTTAAATGATTTTCCTGATTCTCTATCACACTGACAGAAGTATCAATTACAAGTATGATCCCCAAATAAGCTTTTATAAAGTACTGTGGAATCCCCAAAACAGAAGCTGTGAGTTTGTGCAAATAAAAGAGTTCCTGGAACAAGAATAACACTTTTCAGAATGCAAGGGACATTTCAACCTTTCTAAATGCCAAAATGTTTTATTCTCACCATCAGACAGATCAGACACTCTAAAACATGAAGAGAACAGGGCAGAGTTGTCTGTCTAATTTCACTGCTGTCCAAACCTGCTGCGTGGTGACAGTGAGACTGCCCCAGACTAGGTATTTTCAGTACTGTCCTTTTGTTCTCCCTGTTTGCCAAGTTGGCACTCTTCCAGAATCCAGGAAGTCTAGTACAAAGATGTCTGAAACTGTCCTCCATGAAAACACTGTCACACACAGATTTAACAGGGAAAAATATTGCTTTGCTCAGAATAGGAAACAGCAGACTGTTGCATTGCAGGCGTGTCTTATTTCACACGTCTTGCTCCCGTCCTTATTTCCCAGAAAACCAGCAGATACCCAGAACTCCTTATCTGATCACAAAGAGCAGCCCCAAGGGAAGCAAACAGGAGCATTTAACACTGTCAAAAACATCTCAACATTTCGTTTCCTTCAGAAACAGGCAAGTATTTCCAAACACTACCAATTTTATTTGTAGGTACCCATTTCTTCCACCTTTCAAAAACAGTGCTGAGTACATTTGCCTCATTCTAGACAGAGCTAAAGCCCTTTAAAATCATTGGCAACATCTGTAGAATAACTGTACTGCTGAAATACAAGACCGTTCTTTCCTGTGAATGCAAAACCCCACTAGGAATTAGTGAAAAGCATTTTCACTTTAGTCAGGTATGAGACTATGGGGTGGCTACGTTTCAGAGTTGTTCTCTTTAAAGTTATCTTACACCCAGATTTATTTTTTCAGACACTATGAATAAAATTAATGGTGAGGTCATCCTGAAAGGAGAAGAACTCACGACAAAGTATTTCCCAAGAGGAACTATGTGTGTTATGTTGCTGCAGGATCAAACAGCTGAAACAAATCCAAGATGATCAGTATAAAAAGATTTACTATTGCTGGAATATTTTTTCCTCTCCAAGTAAACCAAAAGACCTTTGTGAATTCTTATTCTGAAATCCCCTTGCTGGCCCTCCCCCATCCATGCAGGCATAATGTTTATAGCTTCCCTCACTGCCTGGGAGCCATGAAAACAGGATCACAAGAAAGGAGCATTTTCAAGTTGTTGGTGACCTCCAGAGCTCCCACTACGACTGTGCCTTCTCCCTAGGGATCCCATGACATACCAAAGGCAGAATATCTGTCCTAGAACATTTTCTTCCAGCTAAAGGCAGAACTTTTCCTCTTTGTTAGACAAAGAAAAGCCTGGAATTAAATTTTCCTTTTTAGCCCAAAATCATTCAGTAATTCCATCTCTAGCTTCACCTCAAAGGACAGGATTTTGTTATTTATTGAGGACTAGTAGTCACAAAGCACAACAAAGAATTAGAAAAGCAACATGTCATCTATTTACACGTCACATATCTGCTTACTCACTATTTCAGCAATCAGCTTGGCTTGCTGCGTAGCAGGATGAGAATTACCTTTCCACCTGGCTCTGTGCTGCTCCTCCACAGCAGGCTGTGAGCCCTGAAGGTCAATGAGCAGCACCCAAATTCTTTCAAGCTGTTTAAATCAAAAGCTTTAAAGTTTGGCAACAAAATCAGAGCAACATGCCGTTTTGTACCCACAGAAACACGGTTTTCCTCTGATTACATATTTTTGTTTAATACTCCCCTTCATATGGCTGACAAACATTGTTTTACGTGAACATCAAGGAGAACACGAAGCCAAAGCACACCACAAAACCTTACTCTGCTCCCTGCTGCAAATATTAATGGTTTCAGTGTCAGCTTTCACATGCAGTTCTGCTTTTAGAAATTAGTGCCAGATGATGTAAACAAAAGCTTGTTCTAGAATGTAACTAATGAAACCAGGTTTGAAAAGTAACAAAAGCTAGTTATACAACTAAAAGTATGTAACATTTCCACCTTAAATAATGCTGTTTACTTTTCTTTCCATGTTTCTTCCCATCCTCCCACCTTCCTGGGGTATTTGGAATGCAGACAGTAAACAGGATCTTTAAAAACAGGAAGTCCTGGCACACAGACAAGGAACCAGAGCAGAGTTAATCCAGGTGTTCTGTGCTCCAGTCTAGTTTGAATCCCCACCCAACATGAGCAGCTGTGCAGCTGATCTGTAACTCAGATCCAGGACCTTTTCCAGGACTGATCTCCCCAGATTTGTCACCTTGGCTTTTAGAAGTAACTGCTGCAGCACTGTAAACCTCCAGTTGCATTGAGGAAGAGGAAAGATCTCCTCTCCCAACTGTCCCTACCCAGAAAAGCAGGGAAAGAACTGCAGTAAAACTCCAGAGGTACTGCAGACCTACTTGCCTCTCTAACACAAGCAAAGGTGTCAAGAGGGTTCAATTATTAATTTCCATTCATCTTTACACAGAATAGTCACCCTGTGTGCCCTTTCTTTTCTAAGAAGCAGCTGAAAAAGACATCAGGCTCAGACTGACTTACAGTATCTTGTTTACTTCCCGTGTAGCATTTCTTAGGATGCAGTCTGGCAGCAACTTTAAATTGAGATAAAGTCTTTCTGCTGTACTAAGTTACTCCAGACCCTGAAAGCAAGCAATGTGTAAACCAGAAAACGCTTTTGGAGTGGCAGTGGATAGCACCATTCTTGCATCTTCACAGATTTTTAATAGTAAGCTTAGAACAGTGAACTGGAAATGGAAGTTTCAGTTCTCTAATTCAAATATAAATTATCTTTCCATTTATGCCATCTTTACAGACTTCTGTAGCCAAATAGTACTTAACAGGAGCACGGGTTTAGTCTGCATGGACTTACTGAATTCAGTTAGCAGAAACCATTATCTTTTATTTACTGGCAAACAGAGGATAGCATGCAACTTCATTTTTGTTAGAGGATTTGTAAGGAACCACATGCCTCAGCAAAAGCCATGGAAGTAGGTTGTTTTATTTTTCTCTTTGTTTAAACTCCTCAACTGAAAAACTAAAACAATGCTTTCTCCACTGAGCTACTCCTTAGCTCCCTTTTCAAAACCATTTGTTGAGCGAAGGAAGTTGGTAGCAGAGTTAACACAAAGGCACAGCCACTGGAATGAAAAAATTCAATTCTGCAGCTAAACACAGTTGTCCTATAAACAGCTGAAACTCACACAGCTCTTAGCAGGTTATCCTACACAAAGACACATGGAATAAAATAGCAGTAATCAAATCCAGCTCCGTGCAAACCCTGCCCTGTGGAAGCTGTTGTCTCCTTCCACACGAGCTACAATCACAACAGAAAAATGCCACAGCTTTTCAAGGGTCAGTCAGAAATGAAATCCTACTCCCTATCACTTGTTTGTGATACAGTCAATGGTGATTAACTAAATATTTATTTAGCAGTAGATGATAACCCCGCTGAGAGGTAAACAGCAACAGTTTTCCATAAAATATTTTCAACAGAGTGAGACTGTCCTGCCTACCCCCCACACCAAGTGGGGATAATATTCATCTGC
This sequence comes from Trochalopteron elliotii, assembly GCA_024734555.1. Lineage (NCBI taxonomy): Eukaryota > Metazoa > Chordata > Aves > Passeriformes > Leiothrichidae > Trochalopteron > Trochalopteron elliotii. The sequence goes on from JANPWX010000041.1 coordinate 1,965,593, forward strand.
AAAGAATTTGGCACCACTAATAGCTCCCATCAGGCTTCATCTCCCTAAAGGTCACAGATCACACTGGTGTATTGCACCTAAGCACATAGGAAAACTGGGCCTTCTATGTGAATCAACACTGCAAGACTAAATTCCCAAACTTATCTGACTGCTTCCTGTAAGTCAAAAAGAAAGCAAAGTTTCTCTGAAACCTCAAGGAGCTTTTATTCTTCTTGTAGCTGTTGACCCTGGCTGAACAGCACTTTTCCCTGCATTTATAGGTTGGATATTACAATCCTGATATTCAAGACATCAATACATTTGCATTTGTGTTCAACAAGTGCAAACAAACATTTTTCACTGTGACTGTGGGTCAGTAGGCCCTGCATGCTCCAGCCTGAAGCACAAAACCAGCTCTGGTAAACTGGGACAGGGTTCTTCAGCATCCTTAATCAAATGTTTATCATTCCTGTACATGAGTGTTAGAAGCATCTGCTATGATTTGGTGTTAAAGTTCCCTGCCCAAATTAGGCTGCGAATGAGACCCAATGCCTGTTCAACAATTTCAACATTATTCTGCTGCATTAAGTTTATAAGGGAAAGAGGAGAGAGAGAGAGAGTGCAAGCAGGAGAGAGTCACCACCATGGATCCTGTGGTGTCCTGTTGGTCCTCCAGTGCCCTGGGCTTCTTTGCAGTGGTGGTAGGATCCCACGTGCTTCACTCGAAGTCAGTTTTTAACCACAACCCACTAGCATGAGAAGCTTGAATGGTTTTTGGTTCCTCATTAGCATGAGGGGTGAGAGTGGGTGTGGTTTTTGGTTCCTCATTAGCATGAGGGGTGAGAGTGGGTGTGGTTTTTGGTTCCTCATTAGCATGAGGGGTGGGAGTGGGTGTGGTTTTTGGTTCCTCATTAGCATGAGGGGTGGGAGTGGGTGTGGTTTTTGGTTCCTCATTAGCATGAGGGGTGGGAGTGGGTGTGGGTTTTGGTTCCTCATTAGCATGAGGGGTGAGAGTGGGTGTGGTCTCACCACTGCACATGGTCAGGTCTTATTTTGGTGGTCATTAAGGGTCTGCTCTACAGGTCATACAAGGCACACATCCCCTAAAACCAAGTGTCCTCGGTGTGACCCCACTCCTTGGCTTGTGCAGCTACACCCCACAATGGAGCATTGCTGTGAAAAGCATTGCCTTTGGTCAGAACTGAAACTCTCCATTTTTGTGGCTCATGCAGAGGCAGCTCTGGTGTTTCCACAACAAGTTTCACCACTGAGCAAGTGTTTAAGGCAGATGCTGCAAGTGTTATTACCCCGTCCCTTCCAGCATCTACTTTGCAAACCATGTTGTGCAACACAAGCATGGCAAGCATGGGGCTACTGAGACAGGAAGCCGTGTGCTGTGCCTCCCTTTTCTCTACTTCAAGCTGTAACCCAAACTGTTTCTTTAACAAGGTCAGTGTATCAGCAATTTGTGGTTGATGCATCAGAAAGAAATGGAGAGTGTTTGTCTAAATAGATAATGTTTCTAGTGAACATGAACTTCCAAAAAAGTGACATAAACTCAGAGGTATTTAAGCAGTGACTATCAGTCACATCTCTGCAGTAATTTAAGGATTTCCCAGAGTCCCAGTTTAGAAAGTAACTTTCATATCCAGATTAAATGGCTTGAGACTAAGGCACATGCAGCCTACGACTGCAATCAGACCTCTGTAAGAAGGATATATTAAATTGAAGGGCCTTTATTTTAAAAAAGCCAAAAATATAATCAGTTGTAATCAGTCACTGCTATTGAGAGGATTTCACATATTTGCACTAACAAGGAAGCATTTTTTAAATACATGGATGGTTCTTTGGAAACATTTCGTTAATGTTTTTGTAGGTGTATATTCAAAAAGACTGAAATCAGTTCTCAACCTGAAGTTTAATTGTGGATTATAGAACAGAAGACCACAAAAGCTCAAGGGTTTAGGATTTAATTTCCATCCATTAAAAAACACCAATTAGGGAAGCGTATCTATCTTGCAAAGCATCTTTTTTGTTGCTTAAATAAATAACCTGCTCACATACCAGGACAAGGAGAGAGAGGAATCTGTAATCATGGTTACACTTCTCACATCACCCTGAAGCTGTTTGTGATACTGCACTATCTGCTGATGTACAATGAAAAGCCTGGAGAAAAGGTGATGAAAGAAGACCTGAAGAGCTGCATTACAAAGCGCTTTGACAACATATTTAAGAAGAGTTTCCAGAGTCAGGAATAGGTTTTGCTATCCTTTTCTTCATGTATAAACTCTGGCGTTTTATTGCCCGTTGGCTTCTGTTTTCATCTTTATCTCTTGGTGGTAGTTTCTGCCATCGCTCCCAAACCAAAAAAACATCCCAAGCTGGAGTTATCTGAGATCAAGGCAGTGCTGCTGAGCAGTGATAACAACATCGGGGCTTTATCCTCCATTTCAGAGATACTTGAAGAGGAAGGCAAGTTATTAGAATTTTAGATGTTCAACCTTGGCTGAACACGAAAAAAAGAGTTAATCCCTACCTTCTCAAATAAAATGTTAAAATCAATTTAAGCCCTTTCTTTTAACTAGCCATCTCTTATCCTAAACTCCATGTAACTGTATAAGTTTTTCCTCTCCAATTACAGCATTACAATTTCATATATTACCATTTTACAATGAAATACAAATGCAATTTATCACAAATCTGTCTTTGTAAAAAACCTGCTAGACTGGCAGTGGAACTCACAAGCATATCCTCCATTATACACCACAATCAAGACTATTCCAGATGTCTGGTTGTTGCTTTAAAAATAGCCCTTAAACACCAGAGGCTTTCTTGGGACAAGTGCACTTTTACAGTACTTAACACCTTAAAATTGAAGATTTCAGAGCTGACAGCATGAAACTCCAAGAAGATAAAACACAATATATTTATCACTTCCCTCCCACCAGTGGAGACTGCCTTGATAAACTGGTAACTGGAACTGGTTGTTCAACATCCACAAAGGCAGAAGAGCAATTTTCAGTGTTATTAGTATCACTTCCACTTTTATTATTAGTCACAGCATTTCCTGATTATTCTGTAAAGAGCTGGGAATATAAATAAAATAAATGAAGACTAAGTGGTATGTTTTAGAGTCTAAGCAGTTTAATGACACCACAGGCATATTCTGGAGTGTTTGGAATGATAGTCTTGACTTCCTTTTTCCCAGAGGAAGTTGGCTCTATCTAGAAACTTCTTATGTTAGCACTATTAACTTCCACCTTTCAAACTGTGCCTGCAGTCAAGGGTCAAGCTAAGTGTTTTCCACATTTAATGAAAAGTATCTTAATGGCACCAGCACCAAAGCTGGATCATAACATTCCTCCTCACAGAATGCATATTTATTGAGTTCTGTCAGAACTGAAACTGAATAGTTTGAGATGGAAACAATTCCTCTCCACTCTGCTTGCCTGGTAAACAAGCCTTTACCCCCCTGCTCATTCTCCCTCTTTTGCACTTGTATTTTCAAGCATTCCATATTTAGTTTGCCAACATCTTTGCAGAGCTCAATCTCCTCACTTTTCCAGCAAGTCAGATGTCAAAGTCCCAAGGTACTGAAAATTTTGTTCTATTAGATTCAGATCACAGAACAGGCATGTATTTCTACTTATGGCTCATTAGTCTCAGATGAAATGCTGAATCTTGAATATTTTCCTTTCAGTAATGTTCCAAGTTTCTTGCATTTTGAGGATGTTCAAGAATTTCTTTCTTTCTTGATTGCTGATAGCTAAGAGAAGGAATAAGGTTGCAACAAGGAGTAATTTTTTATTCAACAATTTAGTGTCCTCTACAAGGATCCACAGCTAAAGAACTAACAGAGAAAGGCACTTTTCCAAGACAACAAATGTAATTTCACCAGAAAATTCATGTTTTTGGAAGGAGCGGGACCAAATTTAACAGGAAGAGTTAAAAAATCAGGAACAGTCTTGGAACATATTGGGCAAGAGTCATTCATCACCATTAACTGCCAGATTAAGTATTGGCAAAAGACTGACTAACGAGTATGAAAAAAAAGAAAAACAGTGAACTCTTAATGACAGATAAGTTTTTTGACATGTTATACAATCTAGGAGGCAGCCATCCAGCTTTCTCTTTTCTGTTGGAGAGAAAATAACCCAAGGGACATTTCTCCACATTTCTTTGTCGTAGAAAAGGGTCAGAATGTACAGATTTATCACAACAAATCTGACTCAGATGTCTCAAAATTTCAGGGAATTTACAGTCAGTCTTAGTCAATTCAGTAAGTCTCCTGTGTTCAACAAATATACTTTGTGGTTCACAACCCTCAAAAGCTACATTGCAAATGTTTCTTTAATCAGAAGGTGTAGGCAAAACTGCCAAGGTTTTTTTGCATGAAAATCCATGAAGTTAATTAAAGCAAACGTGTTAAGGAGTAGACAAAAACCCCAAACAACAAACCCCAGTCTGTTTGGGATTTATCTAACCCCTACTGGTGAAAAGCAACAGGGCATGAAAGCAGAGAACACTGAACCTGAAGTTGTAGGTTTGACACAACTGTTTGCTCTTGAACCAAACTGAAGTAGCCACTTCTACTGCTGCAAGTTAAGCCAAAGCTTCACCAGTGCTCCATCATTTTACCTTGACAAAGGTAAGCTGGCCTCTTAGAATTTCATTTTTACATTTCTGGAGCTCAGCTATGTGAGCATAGTTTTCCACAGGCAGACTATAACCATTCCCAGGCAGTTTACTTAGCAGACACAATTGACCAAGTGCTTTTATCCCCTGCTTTGCTGGCTTTAACTGGAAATAGAGAACAAGTGATGATGTCCACTGTCCCTCACATTTCTTCTTTGAAATATACACAGGCATCTTAGGCTGCTTTGCACAAAATCCATGCCCAGAATTAACTAGAAAAATACTTTTCTAGAATTTAAGTGTAGATACATGCCATATAAAACAACATACGTGCTGCAAAATCATTAAGTATTTCTCAGACTGAGAGGTCAGATCCATAATGACATGAACTGTACTCTGCTGCATTTCCATATGACTACAAGTTAACGTACAGGATTTATAAAAATGCCTCTTTTTCTTCTTTAAACCAGTTTAATTCCCTCTACCCCCTAGCTGGGTTTGGTTTTGTTCCAGATTTTTTGTTTGTTTGCTTGACTGATTGATTTCATAGGTTTGTTTGTTTGGATTTTGTTAAAATTAATACTATACCAGTTCTGCAAGAGGAAAAAAACCAAAACAAACCGAGCAGTTAATACTCAGAGTATTATTTCTGGTTCATTTAACACTTCATTAACTATTCAAAAATAGATCTGTAGAACAAATTCAGTTGGGAGGAACCTCTGGAGCTTATCTTGACCAACTTCGTAATCAAAACAAATCACATACATTTATTGTCCAATTAAATATAGAGAGAAACAAATGTATTCTCTCCACTGCTCCCATTTGGATTAGGATACTACAAAGAGACAATCCTAACAGAATTCTTTGCCATGACACATTCGACTTCAAGAGCAAAAGAAAATTCCCATCCAGTTTTAGGGTAAATATTTTTGTGGCCTCTTCTAGTCATAGCTACAGACAGGCATCATCCCCTTGGAGCAGCTGGATGTCTGGCTTTTTAAAAGGATGAGACAAAACTCCCACAAGCACGGAATGCAATGCATAAAAAACTGCAAAAACCCCAAACCTTGGCCCACATCTGTTCTCCAGTTAGCCAAAGTGCAAACTCTTATCCTTTCCCTCCAAGTGCTCCCCCTCCAACTCCATCACACACACACAAAAAAAAATGCAGATATGGCCCAGTTTTTCTCAGTGGGGAGGATTTGCTAGATCTCACATATTTTTCAGTAATTACAAACCAGTAGGTAGTAAGACAAAACTTATTTTTATAATGGCATTTAAAGACTAAACTAGAAAGACGAGTTTTGCAGTATTATTTTTGTCCAGTTATAAATAACACAATCAGTTTCTGCATCAGTATTGAAGTTAAAAGAAAGTATCTCAGCTTCCCCTCACCCAAACACAGCCCCCCAAATGTCCTATTAACTACAATCTTTGTTAACCTTCACTAATGTACTCAACTAGGCAAAGCTACCTGATACCAATCTAGAGCTGCTATTATTTCTGGTGTGATTTGGAACTAATGTATCATCATCCCAATTTCCTCTCCCCCATAACAGGCAAACAAAACCAATAGCAACAATCTTCCATTCGGAAAGGAGTGAAATTTGCCAGGTGGTCAGGGTAGTCCTGACACCCAGAGAATCTGCATCAGAAATCTCAAAGATTTCCTAGTGAGTCGATCTTTTATGTACAAAACATTAAGAAAGCAGTTTTTGCAGACTGCATGTCAGCCTTAGGCTTGTTGCCTAATCATTTATAGATAGTTTTAACTCAGAAAGAAATTAAAGTTACGACGATCATCAAGGTTGTTCCAAGCTGTATTACACATGAGCAGGCCATTAAAAAGCACACCACACACACCAAATTCTGACGATCTGGGGATCAGAAAGCTCATTCCTTATGCCACAACACCTTTTAAAGGTGTGCTTTTCTTCTAGTGACTGCAAACCTCTTGTGAGGTTACTTAGGTTGTTTTGTGGCATAGCATGAGGGTAAAGAGTGAACTCCTTGCTGGTTGCAGAAATTCACATTCTAAAGCTTTGAGCGACTTTTAAAAAAGAGTTATCCAGGAAAAAGTATCCTCCATTTGCCCACAGAAAGCAGGAATAGCCTGATTATCAGAGAAACTGTTAACTAAGTATTGAACGACTTTATGACTTCCAATAAAGCACAATTGCTTTGTAAACAAATCAGCTACAACCCCTTTCCCAAAGAATACTCCAGAAAGAAAGAAAGAAAAAAAAAGAAACAAAACCCAAAAAAAACCTCTCAGAGCCGTCATTCAGGCAGTAAATGCAACAACAAACAGAATACACTTGTCATTGATACAGAAAGACAATTTGGAGCATCCAATTAAAACACTTTGGCATGGATTTGCAGGCTGGGATTTGCCTGTCCTGAAAAAACACGAAATGCTGTCTCCAGGTTGCTAAGAATGGCACCAAGTTAACGCCCAGGAAATGCAGGGCAACTCACCAGTCAAATTCCAGCTGCAGCTCTGGGGCTGCTGCATTTATTGTCCTAATGAAAAAGTGGAATATTTCATGGATCCCATAGGAATTGTGTGGTTTCATAAATTCCTCTGAGAACACTGTGAGCTTGGTTGATGTGTGGTTTCTTTACATTGGCTAAAATATGCTTCCAAATAAGTAACAACTCTGAAAGAAGTTTTCCAATGTTATCCTTTGAGAATAAAGTTATTTATCATGAAGCTTTAAGTTCACATGGGGCTTTATTTTAGAACAGGGTATCCAGTCAGTTCCTCATAGCAGACACACTAGTAAATCCCATCACCCTGAGGACTGGAATATTCCTAGGAACTAACAAAGTTTACATACAAGAAGTGGACTTTGATTATTACATTGCGATATAGAATTGCAGCATGGAAGCAACAAGTATGAGCACACCTCTATAAACTAACTGTGAGGTGCAAGAAACCAAAGAATGACTCAGATCACGATGGGAAAGTTTCTAACTTTATCCAGTGTGATAAATTTGAATGCCTGGTATAGCTCAAAGCAGGGATGTGAAGGTACAAATAACTAACAGAACAGAAGAGATTTTTTTTTCCTATTCAAATCTACAAAATCTAGACTCAGAACCCAATTTACCATTCCTTTATAAGTCTGCTGCAGAATTAAATCAAGAAAAGCATCATACTCCCTACTGTCTACTTTTAAAGTATATATATTTGCCTCCTATTTGTTATGAATATGCACTGCTTATAAAGTAACCTTTGTTCAATCAGATCTTTAGTCCAAAAGAAATACAGATAAAAAAATTATAAAAGTTAGACACATATACACAACAGCTACAGAAGTAAATGGCCTGATATCTTAACAACTTAAGGAATAATGGAAACAGCCACAAAACCCCCAAAGAGAAACAAACAGGCAGTTGGTGTTAGTTTGGCCAAAGTTTTGCTAATACAGAGTCTACCAGAAAACACACAAATACTGGTAAGAAACAGCAGTTTCATATCCAACATCAGTACAAACCGATCTCCGGGCAGCATAAAACAGGAAAGATTTCACTGGTAGCAGGGATGAGACACTGCTCCTGTCAGCCGAGCGCATCTGGAAGCAGGAGCTCGTGTGGAGCCAGGATCCACACACACCCATCGGGAGAGGCTCCGCTCCCAGCAGCATCACCCGGCCCCATCCCCAGCACCGCCGGAGCACATTTCCAGCAAACAGCTCCGCTCCACGGGTGGAGGCACCCACACTGGAAAACAACAAGCCGCTATTCTTCCTCTCCCAGGGTCACGTCCCTGCGAGCACCCTGAAGGCGGGATGCGGCGAGGCAGATCTCCCGGCCGAGCGCGGCCCCACAGCCCCTCAGCCCCGCATTGCCGCCGGAGCCCCCTCAGCGAGCGGCGCTCCGGGAGCGGCCCCTCACGACCCCACCGCGCCCGCCTCACT
>JANPWX010000041.1:1979129-2021243 GCA_024734555.1 Trochalopteron elliotii
CCCGGTCCTGCTCGCCCCGGCTCCGCGGTAGGTGCGGGCTGTGCGGGGTGTGCGCGGGGGTCTGGCTGGGCTGGGGGCTCGGCGGTGATGGGGGATCTCGCCCCGGTGCCGCTGCCGCCGCGTTCCGAGCCGCTCGAGAGGTGCGGATGCCTGTCTCTGCCTCTCTGCTGTGTGTGGTCTGTGCCTTCCCGGAATGGTGCGGCGGTGCCGTGAGGTTGCGGTGATTCCCAGGCAGTAAGGCAGCAGGGATTGTGTTTTTTTCAACTGCTCTCCACCCCCCAGACTGCGAGGCAAGCGGTTTTGCAGGAATGCCTGCGAGGAGTCGAGATTTACACCCCGATTTCTGATACCCCCCGTTGACGTAAGAGATGGTTCTGAGTTGCTAAATGTGTATCCTCATCAGCGGAGGGTCAGTGCACCTTAGGGTAGAGCTGTGCATGATGTGTGTTTGTTTGGTGCTGCCTCCAATCCCTGCAGCGTTATAAAACAAGCTGCCTTTCAGGGTGAAGGGTGTAGGCCCAGTCCGTGGCCAAAGGAAACTTTCTGGCACATTTACAGTAAGGAATGTCCATGTATTGATAGACAAGTGAACTTGAGAAGAAACGCTTCCTGTTTTGAAGACAGAGCAGTAAAACTCACGGCTTGTTCACCATTTCTACAGCTTTCATCTCTGTTGTTAGTTGCCTCAGCTGCATTTAAAAAACAATTCTGGTGGGAACACGTGGATTTCTCACTGTGGTTTATCCTTTTCAGCAAGGAAGGTCACACCATGCCTTCCCCATCCTTAGATTTGAGGCCAGACCAGCTCCTTTCCCAGCACTGTTGTCAGCTGGGGAGGTTGCTCCCCTTTACGTGGGCATTGCCAGGCTGTGGCACTCGGGGCATGGAGCCTGGCTCTCCTCCTTCAGTGCTGCCCTTGGGATGCCCCAGATGCAAGGAGGGAGAAGGGCTCTGCACCTGTCCCCCTTTCACCCACTCAGGGACAAGTGGCCGGGGATGGAAGTGTGTCCTGGCACGTCAGAGGAGGCATGGCTGAGCTCTGAGAGGTGCTGTCCTGAGGCAGAAAGGCTCCTCAGCTCACCCTGGAGAGCTGCAGGTCCTCACCCTGCCTTGGGCTGTGCTGGTTGGGACTCCTGGTGATGGAGGGGCCTTGTTCCTTTGCTGTGTCGTAGGGGAAAGATTTTACAGCTTCTCATGTGGAGGGAAAGGAGGAGTTAAAAATGTCTTTTTTCCTTCTCCTGGGCAGGGTAGCTGTAACAACCAGCAGTGGAGGATTAAAGGGACCTGTAAATAAGCTGAATTTCAGTATTTTTTTTTTTATAAATAATACCAGTAAGAGAGAAATGAACATAACTTGAGCAATTTCAGTGATTAAAGATCACTGTCAGAGGACAATCAGAATTACATATATTGCATAAGCCAGATCAAGAAATCTTACTATTGAAATTGCTCATGCAGCCTTAATTTTATCTTCAGACAACTGCTTACTTTAAGAAACACTAAATGACCTTAAAGATTTTCTAAGAATATCACATTATACCTTTTCCCCTGTAGATACAGATCCTGTAAGCACTGTGTCCTCTTGTATGTGACAAATCCCATTTGTGACAGTTGCAAGAAAATGTGATGCAACAAACGCTCATGCAAAATTAAACAGATGAATCTCAACTGCCATTTACTGTACATCTCTTTATGTGGCTCTATGAAGTATTTGGCTATAATTTACTTTCATTTTAAGGCAAGAGGCCCATTATACTCATGTAATAAAACTCTGAAATTAGCTGGCATGCTTATCTGCTTGCATAGTTTATTTAAACTGCCTTGATAGACCTGTGTTATGTTTTATTTAACCAACATGAACTTGTTCCATCTGTAGATCCACAGAAATTAATTAGACTGTCTACAGAGTACTAGTTGAGGAAAGTAAAGATAAAAAAGTTGTCTTCTGTTCTATTTAACCAGGGTGATATGTGCTGAAAATAGGAGAGGGGTTAGGTAACACTACAGAATTTACACTGCTGATGGATGATTTGCAGCACCATTCCTGTGTGTCCTCTTCCTTCTTTGTGGTGGATTCCAGCTCTGAAATTTTGCAGAGCCTTGGTGGTGGAAGAATAATACAAACATGAGGACACATGGTGGCTCTGTTACTGCCTTAACACATTGTCCCCCAAGCCAGTGCATGCTGCCTTTTTTTTTTTTTTTTAATAATGTTCATTTTTTTCCTTATCTGTAGTTATTAGTCATAAGTGAACTGCCTCCAGTCTTGTATTAGAATAGGTTTGGGTTTGAGATAAACATTTCAGAAATATTTTTGTCACTTGAATGCTTTAGTCCCATTCATTCATTTAAATTATGGGGGTTTTTTCCTAATAGAACATAGATATCTCTGGGAAGAGAGATTCAAAGAGAATACAGTATCTAAAATTGCAGGTATCAACTGGGATTTTCCATAGCTTGAGTGTAGAAGGTGTTTATCTTCAGCTAATTTTAGCAGATTGAAAATCCCTGAAGTTATCCCAGATAAATGCTCTCTGCTTCTTCAGGTTCCTAAATGCCTTTGAAGTCCCTATTTTTAAAAGCAACTCAGGAACAAAATTCCTTGGTGGCATTTCATTTACTTTTCCCTGATTTTCCACAAGTGTTGTTTTAAAATGCAGATGTGTCTCATTATTTGCTTAAACAAATGAACAAAGCCCAGAGCATAAACGTGGTTGGTACCAATGCAGCCCTAGCTGGGAATGATCTGCAAAGGCCAAGATTATGCTTCTCTTGATCCCAGTGTGGCACTGAACAGGATTTGTTATGATAAGAAGCTAATAAGACATTAACAAAAGTAGCTGTGCCTTAATTCATAATGTGACTCCTCTGTATTATTCTAGGGATGTTCGTCTGGCCTGTAGATGTGATTTATAAACTTTAATTAAATAAATCTCTCAGAACCTCTTGTTGGAAATGTGGAGCTAGTTTTAATAACTTGAATTAACCGAGATATAATTGAATAAAGGTTAATATGAGATAAGTTCTCCATTTTGCAGAAGAGGATGTATGTAGCTTTAAATGTTGCATTGCTTGTAGTTAGTAATGGAAACGTGAAAAATAGCTCAAGGTCGTTCAAGAGGACCATGGGAGAGAGCCCTTGGGAGCTGACTGTACAACAAGGTGTGCTCCAGCTCATTCCCACCCTTTCTCTTTTGTTGACTTACTGGAGAAAAGCTTTTCCTGAGGAAAATCTTTGTGAGTGTTTGAGGGATAGATGTGTTTATGTGTTTTGCATCTACCTACCTATATACAGTAAATCTGCTTTGAAATATTTGGATTCTTTGTAAATGATCATTGCAGTAGTCCACTGTAATATCTGTTTAGGTCTTGGAGAGTGAGCTTGTCCTTGGGGCTTCCAAAGGAGAGTGTGGGTAGTGGTTGCATCCCCTCACTGACACAGCTCTGTGTGCTGTGCATGTTGTATGTCCCCACCTCTCGTGGGCATGGAACAGTGGGGAGAGTGTGCTGTTGTCAGGTGCTGTGGGTGTTAGGCATCTTCACCTGCCAGGAGGGTGCCAGGGGACCCACTTCTTATACAAGTATCTTGTAATCTGGTTGTCTGGGATGCTGCTGTTCCCGTGGGCGGTAGTGTTGCAAACTGACTTTATCCTGCTTGGCATTTTGAAAAGCCTCAAGTAGAGGCAGTGGAGTTACAGGAATTGCCCTTGGATCCTCGATGTTCCTGTTCTTGTTGCTTATTTCAGCATTTGTGTCTTTCTGGTCTAGATCTGAAGAAGACTCCTCCTCCTTCAGCAGTAGCATGCCCATAGTCTTCCTGGCCAATGATTCTTCTACAGCAAGCAGGACTTCTTCCTCATCCTGAGAAGCCTTCATCCCTTCCTATGTCAGTGGCTACAAGGCCAAGAGCCAGCTCACCACTGTCCCCACCAAAGTCTCTGGGACTGGGGCCTTCCTTTCATCACACACAAGAGGAGGAACTTGCCAAGGTGGTGGAGCAGGACCCTATGCTGGAGGAGCTATGTAAGCCCCTGTGCTGTAAGCTTTGCAATGTCACTCTGAATTCGGCCCAGCAAGCCCAGGCTCATTACCAGGTAAGGAGAGCAGCAGGAGGCTCAGCTTTTGGGGCTGCTGCATCTGCAGCTTGTGGAGACATTCCTGTGCCAGCATGAGCACTGCCAGCAGCGTTGCTGTGGTAGCACAGAGGGAAGTGTGGGCTAATGCAGGAGGACTCACTCAGCTTCTCCAGGGGGTTTTGAGTGCTGCACACCAGCAGCAGCATTCAAGTTGCTCATCTGGAGCTACCTCTGTACCACCTCATGGGCTGAAACTGCTCTGTAGACATATCTTCACCCTGCTTGGATTTGCTGGCTGTCCAGACAGGCTGCAGTGCTTTCCTTTAAGGTATTGTTACTGGAGCTTTTTGCAAAAACTCTGTCCATGGGGATAGAGAGGTGTTGCCAAGATGGCATGGGTGAAAAAGCAGACACTTGTGATTTTTCCTTTGTTTTATGCAACCTGTATTTCACATCTACACTAATTTAGTAAAGTCGACCTTCTGATTCCAGACATGATTTTGTGAGGCCTGGACAGGTGTTTTCTGCTGGATCCAGCTGCCCTGTTAGGAAAGGGACTGATGCCATGTGTTTATCAGGGTCTCCTTTCTGAGGCAATGCACAGCACTGATCTGGTGGGGCCTTTTATGCAAACACTTTCATCAGCTGGGTTGGCTCAGATCAAATTTATTTTGTTTGAACTGGTCGTGTTGACTTGTCTGAAATAGGGTAAGGACTCTTTGCATATGCTTCTTGCCTTGCATTACCCTATTTTACTACACCCTCTCTGCATAATGCTGTGTTTGCATGAGTATTGGAAATAGTGACTTTGTCCACCAGTGAATGCAAAAGGGTGGCTGTCCATAACATCAGGACACCAGACCCAGATTTCAGATTTGCTGTTGGCCCTGAAAAAGTGGTATCCTGCTAGTGAAGGGGTAGGTTGGATTGATGTTACACTTCTAACGTCTTATTTCTGCAGAGTTTCTGCCATGAGGGGACAAAAGTGAATTTGTACATAACTTGCATTTGCCTTACTATGCATCCACAATGCATATACATAGTCTCATGTTGTTCTATCAGGTTTTCAGAACACCAAAAACAAATATGGTATATGTTTTCCAAGAGAAAATAAAATGCAAAGTGGGTTTTTATGTTCAATCTCATGTTTTAACTCAAGCTTGGAGTCTCATGAATTCTGTCTGTGTTCAGGCTTATGGAAAAGCTGCAAAGCAGTTAAAACACAAAATACTGGTTTTAAGTGAAATGGAAACAGACTAACTGTAAACTTATTGAGAAAATCATCTGAAGATGAGGCCCAGTCATTCTAGGTGTTGAGCATTTTGGAGAAAGGGAGGAATGCCTGCAATCTGTTCAAATCAGAGCTGTTATTTTCTGGATGACAGCTCCGTTACCTGAGCAGCCACCTTCATGGGCACTTTCTCATTTCAGTCTCTGGATCCTTTGTCTTTCAGAGTAAGATACTATTATTAGGACAGTGATTAATCTGGGTTGTCTTTGCAGGGTAAAAACCACAGTAAGAAACTCCGGAATTACTATGCTGCCAACAGCTGTCCGGCACCTGCCAGGATGAGTAATTCTGTTGAGCCTGCCCCACCTCAGGTTGTCTCCCTTCCAACTCAGGTAAGGCATGGGAAGGGGGCTGAGATCATGCTTGCTTCTCACCTAACCCTCAGTAAGGACAACTAGATCTCAGGCTTTGAGGATTACCACGGGAGTTGGGAAAGAATTTTCCTTGTGTTGGCCCAGGATGGTGGAAATGGCCTGTTGTGAGCTGTTTGCTTTCCTTTGAAGATGCAGATATTGATCTGCCCTTGCAGCACAATGTTGGACTTCAAATGTTCTATTTCTGCCTGGCAAATACTTTGATTCCTAGTTAAGTCAGATGTGCTGCTGATTATAGCTGTGTAAGGGCAGGTATAAAACAGCATTGCTGGAATTGGATTTGGATGTGAGGGTGTGGCATCCACTCTGCACAATCATCCCTCTGTTGTGTGAGGGAAGCCTACATGGAAAAAGTGCTTTGGTGCTCCTACACCCATTGCCCAGGGCTGTTAGCTAATTCCTCTTTTGTTGCTCCTTTTGAAGTGCTCATTCCTGTGTGCAGAGTGAATGGATTGTTCCCTTGGTGATCCAGATTAATTCTGTTTTGGGCACGTTAGAGGCAGAAGAGATGGCTTTTGCTTTCTCCTTCTAGAATTCATCCCTTGGGATTGTCATGAGATGTGACAGCTAACCTGGCTTTTGCCTGTGACTGTGCAGGGAAGCACAGCTGGGCCACAGGAATTGAAGCTGTGCCTGTCATCCCCACAATGTAAGCCCCTGTTGTTTGTAGGGAAGCAGAGAGCATTTGCAGAGTGGCAGATTGTTCCCAGCTATGTAAATTGGCTTTGCAGCTCAGGGGTGTAAACTAGGATGGGGTGGGGTCCAGCCTGGGGCACGGGGATGTGGCTGCTGTACCTTCCAGGGTATCTGATGGTTTTTTAATGGAGGAAATGGCCCATGGCAATAAAAATACCACTCTGGGGCCATGTGAGGGCTCACCTTGTAAGCTAGAAATCAGAATTGTGTGTCTCTAAGTTTGAGCAGTATCAAAGATATGAAAGAATGTTGGCTTGTCAAGTGCTGCAGTGACATGGCTGCATGAATCCCTGCTGCTGCACTGTTTACAAAACACTTTTCCCTGGATGTTCCATGCTGAGGAGGCATGGTTCCTGCCTGGATCACTGTATGTGGCCTGGCTCCACAGGCAAGGTGTCCTTCATATAGCAGCAGCTACTCATGTGAGACTGGGTCCTTCCTTTGAAGTCTGCATCCAGGTGTCCTCCTACCTGAAGGTTAAAGATCAGAGGTTTGGCATCTTTGCTACTGTTTTTTTTTCCTCTTGCTGTGGTCAGGGAGCTGTGTAAAGACAGGGTGCTGTGCAGAGATTAGGTGGACTGTAAATAGGAGAGAGAAGCACCTCTACATTTCAGTAGATCTTCCTCAGTGTGAAAGTCACTGTTCATCAGCTCTCAGCAGTTAGGAGGAGTTAAATCCTTGCTGTGATGTAAACAAGCCTCGGTGGCTGTTGCAGAGCTGATTGTTCAGATTGCTTTTCTCTCCACCTCAGGCCAGGAATTTGCAGGCTCTCCTGGAGGCTGAGGCAGGAACAATGAATTTCTTGTAAGAGCACTTTGGGGAGAACTTGAGAGTGTCCTGATTCATGGGCTTTAATTCCAGCTCTCCTGCTGTCTGATGAGGACGGCAGTGGTCTCAATCCTTGTGATTGAAATATTTCAGCAGTTTAACCTTCTTGTGTTTCCTGTGCTGTCTCTCCCTTTGCTGCTAGATGGGATCCAGTAAGCCAGGTGGCCGGGTGATCTTGGCTACAGAGAATGATTACTGCAAGCTCTGTGATGCCTCATTTAGCTCCCCGGCTGTGGCACAGGCTCACTACCAAGGGAAGAACCACGCCAAGCGGCTGCGTCTCGCAGAGGCACAGAATAACTCATTCTCGTAGGTATTGTTCAACCTCATGCTCAGGCTGGAAGCGTGTGGCAGTGTCTCTGGCAGTCCTTTTGTCAGAAAACTCTGAATTGCAGCTGTTCATGTTTGTTTAATCTGCAGGGATGCCTCGGAACTAGGCAAACGAAGGGCGAGGAAAGAAGGGAATGAATATAAGATGATGCAGAACAGAAGAAATACATACACGGTTCAGAACAACACAGGTAACTTGGAGCTTGCATCTATTCTGTAGTTGGAATAGTAATTAATAATAAGCAGACTTCTTTTCCTTCTGTTTCTGAGGTCTGTTTTAGCAGAGTCAGGTCAGGAAAGGAGCTGATCCAAGCTCTGCTGATCCTTCATGTCTGCATCTTTTTTTTCCCAGCTGCTAAAGTTGCTTTGTTTTGTCAGCCTGCTTGTTAGTTCTTTTTCTCAGTTTGTAACTTAATTTACCATCTGCCTGTCTCTAAGGCTGCTCTAAGTGGTGACAGTTTTCCTGCTTTATTTTCTTGGCAGGTGGCCAGGTGCTTTGACTCCTGCTGTGGCACATCAACCTGTATTTGCACTCCCATGACCAGAATGAGAGAGCATGTTAGCCTCCCTCTAGGACCATCTGTTCCTAGCATAGAGTCCTTCCTCAGGTGTTAGATACTAACTTTGCCTCTTTGCTATGATTTAAAGAGTGTATTACGGTCTCCAGCCAGGCATCTATTTCTCTTTTTCATTTTAAGTTGTTTTACAAGCACACATTAACTGAAATCCTGATTCCTGGTGAAGCTTGGTTTGTTTAATTGTGTCATTCTAATCACTGTGTTGTGTGGAAAAGATAAATCTTCTAAAGTTCTATTAAATATAATTTTGTGAGTTTTAAACTGAGGCAGCTTATTGTAATTAAAAGACTGTTCCAGTTCTGGAATTAGATGGTTAAGAAAGAAAAAAAAAAAAAAGAATTGATTCATTACTTAAATGGTTAGACTCTTGATTTTCAATAACACTAGGGCATTAAGCCCAGTCTACTACTTTATAAAAATTCCAAGTGCTGCCCTGTGTGCTGTAAATCTGGAAATCAGCAGAGCAGTTGTGGGCAAAATAAGGCTTGACTGTAATCAGTTAAAGAAGCAAATTTTTGTCTGCTTCTCAATCATTCACTGGGCTTGGGCGTTGTCACTGAGCTGCCTCAAGCCCTGATTTCCTCCAGGCCAACCAGACTTTTCTGTCCCCTCCCCAGGTCCCTACTTCAACCCCCGCTCACGGCAGAGGATCCCCCGTGACCTGGCCATGTGTGTGACCCCCAGTGGCCAGTTCTACTGCTCCATGTGCAACGCGGGCGCCAGCGAGGAGATGGAGTTCAGGCAGCACCTGGAGAGCAAACAGCACAAGAGCAAAGTGTCCGAGCAGCGCTACAGGAGCGAGATGGAGAACCTGGGCTACGTCCAATGACCACCCTCGGCAGTAGTTTGCAACTAGAGCAGCTTGTCTCTCGCCTGCTGTTTGCCCACATGCCCTGCTTTGTGCTCCATTGGGTAGGAGTATTGCTCTCGAGCTGTACATGTAACACCTGCAAACTTTACTGGTGTGGTTAGATTTTTTTTCTATCATAGTCGGCAGGATGACGCTGTGCAGGACATGAAGTGTTTTTGGTGTTTGTTTGCTAATTATCTAAGGCTCTTCATTGTGTTGAGTGGCAGGGAGGAACTGTGTCTTCTCCCCAGCCTTCTGCATGAGTATGCAAAGCCCAAGAAGTGCTGGGAACTTCTGTGGTTCTACCACGTGGGTGGACCATGTGCAAAGCCCACCCCCCCTCTTGGCACGCCACAGAGCAGTGCTCCAGAATGCCTCCCTACAGCAGACTGAATCTCTGGGCAACTTGTAAAAGAGGGGCAGGAGTAGGGCCTGTGAATGTGTGAATTAGGTGGTGTACTTGTCCACACTTTGCTGCTTCTGGCCCCCATTACAGTCCAGAGTAGGTTCTTTCCACATCCTTGTAGAAAGGCTGTGCATACCTCTTCTCCTTGGAGGATCTTGCCTCCTGCTGCTTCCTCCACGATGCAGATTCCATTCTGAACATCTGACATGGACTTCAGCTGATTAGCCCCATTGAGAAATACTCTTCTACTCTTGATATTGTTGCCTGGACACCTTAATATACCATGGGTGTAGCTCATCTCCCTGAAGAGAGTCTCTGGGGATCTCAGTGGCTTAATGAAGTGAACTGGAAAGCAAACCTGCTCAGGTGAGATGTGCTGTGCTCTGATTCTGCCTTAGATTGAGTCAGGTTGAAAATAGATGGAAGGAGCTGTCAGCTGTAATTTCTTTGCATGTTGTTGTAGAAGAGAGCAAGAGTTGGTCCCTGGCCTGCAGTCCTTGCTCTGGAAGATCAGGGCTGCCTGGACTCTGGGTAGCAAATATTAGTGTGTCCCACTTCCATGCCATTCCCTGGGCAAAGCCTAATGGGTATTTATAGAGCAAAGATGAAACTTCTAGCTTTGAACTAGAGCTACCAATATTGGTTGACTTCCCCCCCTCTTTCTTTTTCCATCTCAGGATGGGTCTTAATTCCGTTCCTTGATGTGAATTTGACAGTTCTAGGGACCATCAAAAATCCAAAGTTATGTAGGATTTAAATGTCAGGGTGATGAATGTTTGAGTAACGGCTTTTTGGCCTCATGGGAGTATTCAAGAAACTTGCTAAGCAACTTGTTAATTGTAGACAAACTCAAAAGGTGTGTGTGTTTGTTTTGATATTCCTTAGCAAAAGTAGGAAGGGGATAAAGAGCAGAAGTAGGGCTGTCAATTATTCTTCTGCTTGTTTGGGTAGATGTGAGGAGCTGTGATTGGAGTCCAGTTCACAGTGTCATTAAAACATGGTCTCCAGTGGCGAGTGCAGCACGTAGGTGGCTTTTGTTGAACCTGATCCCCCACTGTGCTGCTGGAGCTGTGCACTGGTGTAGCTTCACTGACTTCAGTGGCAAGAGCAGAGAGAGGGTCCAGGAAGCACCATGGCTCATCTCTCACCCCTCTTCAGGCAGCTGGAATTAGGTGCAGCTCCATTAGTTTCAGTAGGATTTTACCAGGGATGAATTGTACCTAGTGCATAGTGTTGAAGGTAGCTCTCCCAACTCCTTTTATTGCCATTCTGATCCTGCCTCTTGCATTCCAGAAGGACTTTCTGCTTGCCTTAAAAAAATGAAGAATGAGTAACAAAAAAATCCAGATAGTCTTTATTCATCTTCCTAGTCGACCTTCAAAAGGTTTGTTGCACTTGGCTGCTCCTCAGAAATTGAGTATTGTGTTCTTCAGCTTCCTGAGTGAGCATCAGGGAGCCATACCCCCTGAATGCAGCCTTCCTAAATCCAGGCAAGGTGAGTGTTTGCAAAGTAGTTGAAAACAACCCCCTAGATCATTCCATGCTGATCCTTGCCCTGCAAGATAGAAGCAGAGGAATAGGTGTCCTCATGAATGGGATTCCCTCCCCTCCTTTGTGCTAAACTCAGTCAAATGGGGTTTGTGCCCTGGAGCACATGAGAAGCTAGAACAGGTGCCCAGGTTGTAGAGCACTCACTGGATAGTTCTGACAGCTTTGTAAGTCTGTTTCTCCTGTGCTCTCCTGCCCCTGCCTGACCCTCTGTGTAGCCTTGAAGAGCATTTGCCTTTCCATAATCTCTCATCAGCCTTTCCCCCTCATCATTTATATTGACAGAAGGGCTCTGGTTTTCTCTTTGTGTCCTGTCCTTTGGTTTGCCAGTCTGACACCCCTGTCCAGAGGGACAGAGGGGGTTAGATGAGCCTTACCACAATGTGCTTTAGCACAGTGATCCCTGCATTATGGTTAAACATCCCTCTGGCTGTAAATTAAAGAGTGGCATTTCCCACAGGCTGCAATTAGTAGCAGAAAAACAACCCTTTGTGAAATATGAGCTGGAGGAGCTGTAGGTGCTGGTGCTGTCTGGCTTATTGCTAGGGATGAGGAGGC
Source organism: Trochalopteron elliotii (assembly GCA_024734555.1). Lineage (NCBI taxonomy): Eukaryota > Metazoa > Chordata > Aves > Passeriformes > Leiothrichidae > Trochalopteron > Trochalopteron elliotii. The sequence goes on from JANPWX010000041.1 coordinate 1,990,665, forward strand.
ATTTTTGCTTGCTTTCACATGTCCCAAAAATCAGCTCTTCACCACTTAGCTTTGGTTACTGCTCCTACTCCCTGCCCAGCCATCTGCTCCTCATTTGGCATTTCCAGTGACTGCTGGAGGTGTCAAAACCTGCTTTGCTCCAGCTTTGCAGATGTGCCACAGCACAGCAGTGTGCTGGTGCTTTTGGGAGGGTGCAGGCATGTGCAAGGGGCTGTTCTTGCAGGCTCCTCTCTGCTTGGGGCTGAGTCTGCTTTGGAGTGGTGGCTTCAGTCTGCCCTGAGCAGAGAAGCCTGAATCTGCTTTGTTCTGTTCAGGGGAGTACCAGTGATTGTGATCATCCCAGTGATTTCAGAGTGGTGGCTTGTAGAGCAGGTGTACAGCAGGCAGTGGGACTCAAGTGACAAGGCAGGACAGATTTCCTCCCTGGAAGGAAAGATGTCTTGCTGGGAGAAGCAGCTGAGACTCACTTTGCCCCAGTGCTCTGTTGTGGCCCTTCCTGCAAGCAACCAAAGCTTTCCTCTCCCTCTTCAGCATTGCCTAATGGCTTGTGATCTTCCCACTCCCCTTTCAGCATAGGAAGTTGCTGACTACAAAGAGAAAACACCCAACTTCCCCATTATCCTTAGGGTTCAGGACAGCCCAAACTCATACATGTCAGCATTAGATGCTGAGTAGATCCTGATTTTATTTCTTTTTGTGAAAGGTGTTCTCCAAATCACTGTTCATAAAATACTGAAAACATGTTCTGGGCAAACCCTTTTGACATAGGTGGGCTGGGGAGAGCACTGTACAGCTGAAGTGCCATTTTCCAGACCCAAGTAATATTTTTCTCATGTCAAACCAGCTACCAAACCCAAGAAACAGGACTGCTGTGAAGCTGTCACATTGGCCAGTAGGTTAATGACCTTTGCTGCTAGACACAAAATGTAAATCAATGTGTTCATATTTATTTTACTGTGCTGACCACTAATTGATTTGTTAATATTTAAGGCATTATGCTGTAGGTTGTTTTTAAGTGGAAAAATTCTACATCGCACTTTGCTTTTGGATCAGAACAATTATTTATTGTATTTGTGAAAATGTTTTTCCTCCCACATAGCTGTTGTTTTCTTTCCCTTGATGCAAAAACCCAACCAAACCCAAACAGCAAAACCCACCCCAACCAAATCCAACCCATGGATCTTTGTTTCTTTTCATGCTAAACAAAATGGGGATTTCCTTGCAACTTGTTATTAAATGTCCGTTTCCAATTTCTTTTTCCTCAAATGATTCCTTTGCTAACTCGGGATGTTATTTTTAGAGACAAAAAGTTCATGCTTCATTAAAACATTCATTTCTTTTAAGGCAAGGAAGTAAACCATATGGAATCCATGAATTTGTGAGGAGTATGAAAGTGATACTATTATGTTTGTATTAAGCATTAGCTGTTGTTTTGCATTCTGCACTAATGAGTAAATCTGTTATAATCTTGCCTAACATTGGTCTGTTTTTGACTTTTTGCTTTTCTTCATGCACATTAAAAGGAACCCTGAAAACTTCTGTGGAGTTGCTTAGGATGGTCATCAGTGTAACAAAACGCAGATTTTTTTCTGTAAAGCTGCTTATTTCCTTTCCTAAATGCCCATTATAGGGCATTAGAAGGGAAAGCTATTGCCATAAGCATGGATTAATATTTTAGCTTACTAATGCATGATGTCCTTTTGCTACATTACTTAAGTGAGGCTCTCACTGTAACCTATGGGAATCTTGCCTGGGTCAGGAATAAATTAAATACCCAAGGCAAAGATATTATGTTGGCTGGGGCCAGGCAAGGTACATTGCTAAGTTTGTCTTTACTCCTCCATTTGGATGAAAACACTCTTATGGTTTTGCTTTTTGAGGACCATGTATCTGGTTCTGTAAGGATTTGGTCTTGCTCCATCTGAAATAGTTTGAAGTACCTTGACTTTAGCTGAGTTAGGAGCAAGGCTTGGAAACATTCAGGAATTTCTCACTGCTGATGTTTTATATGTGTTTTTGTTTTGTGATTTTTTTTAATTTTTTTTTTTTAAATTTCACAACCACCTATACAAGGGTGCTCTGGATGAGATGGAGATCTGTTGCTAATTATGGAAAAACAAATGTCATGTTTGCCAAAGGATAACAGAAAATGGAGAAATATGGACCTGGTTTCTTTGAAGTGAGTGGCTGAGCTTCTTTTATTTTGAGCAGGGCTTACCGCCTGCATAAAGTTGGAAGGGAAAATAAATTACAGTTTGAAATAAATGTGGTCAAACAGTAATTCTGGGAATCTCTCCTTTAAAAAATGTATCACAGCTAAGATTGTGTCAGCTTACCTGAAATATCTCCAGGTAAAGACAGAATTGAATTTTTGAAAATAAAATCAGTTTTTCAGTTTGTATTTTGCAGGGGAAAAAATACTTGATTTAATTTCCTTCTACATCTGTCCAGCAACATCATTTGCAAGTGCTTTGAACATGTTTCATCTAGAGCCTTCTTGTCAGGTTGTTTTGTACATTTTTCCCTATTTCCTTTATATTGTACTGACCCCCGTGAGGGAATACTTGATGAAAATGAATTTTTTTTTTCCTTCTTCATTATATAATAAACCATCTTGCTCTTACCATTGTACAGCCTTGATGTTTGGTATTGCTGCTGCTCCTGGCTGGACTGGGCATGACTGAGTTAGCCCAGCACTGAGTGCAAGTACATGAACATGTTTTCACACACTGATAAAGGAGGATAATTCAGGGTACAATTTGTTACTCTGGAGGAGGGTCAGCGTAGTTCCAGCTGTTACTGAAAGCCAGCTGAAAGCTCTCTTGGCTTTGGGAATGCTCAGCATCTGACAGGACAGGAGTCAGGAAGGGCACAAAAAGCTCTGTTTCTCTCTGTGCTTTCCCCTTGAGGGGACATCACAAACTCTGCAACAGCCCCAGGCTGAACCATGGACTGACTTTCAACTCTGACTGTGAAAAGGTGGGGACAAGCTGAGCCTGATACATCTGCACTTTTTTTTTTACCAGACTACTGTTTCCCCCTTTCATTACTTGAGGGCTCCAGAAGAGCATATGCTTGTGCAGCATAAATGACTTCCCAAACAGAAAGGACATTCTGAGTGGAGCCTTGGAAGCAGAGAAAAATCTATTTTTTTTAAAATTTTTTTTTAGTTCAGCTCAGGTAAGAGCAAAGCACAGCCCTTCTGTGGTGCTGCAGCCATGCTGTTGGTGCAGTGAGCTGCTGACCTCAAGGACAGTGTCCTGGGGCCACACCAAAGGCATTTGGGGGTGTGACTGCTGTTGGGTCATGGATCTGGGTGTAAAGGCAGCTGTGAACAGGGATGTGTCCCTGCACTCCCTGTCCTCTCTTATTCCAGGCATTGGGCCCTTACAGAGAGCACTGACTCTGGTGGAATTATTCTGATTTACCATTTGGGATAAGAGTTGCCTCTGTGGTTAGGTGACTTCTGTGCTAACACTGAAATGATGGAGGCTTTGTGTTCTCACTTATAGTAAATAAAGTCATAAAAACTTGTAAGTGCAGTTTAATGTTAAATCTCACCCCAACCTTCACTGTTTATGTTCATCCAGCCTGTGTTTGGTCATCCTGGAAACCAAACCCCTACAAAGCAACACATCCCCTTTATCAGGTTTCTCTGATAAAGCACTGCTTTTTTATACTTACATATGGCAATTGTATTTTATATCAATTCTACAGCAATTTGGTACAGCCAAAAACCATAATGACACACAGACACCTGGGCAACCTAACTGAAAGTCACAGGCATTTGCTGAATTACTCAGGAAATAAAGTACTATAAAAAGAGGTGAAAAATCAAAGACTAAACGTGTAATTTGAAAGCATAACTGGACCTCTGCTTCTACAATTATTTTGCTGTCTAAGGGTTTCACATAGTTGTCCTGTAACATTTTACAATCGAGGAAGTAAAATTTTGGGGAAAAAATGATTTGCCCAGACTAAAATGGCTAAAAAGGAAGATTGAACTCAATGCTTTTAAATACCAAGCTGCTGTCCCTGCCTCATCTCCATCCAGGCCCCCTGCTCCCAGGATGATGAAAATGACTGGATTTTAAAACCAATTTGATTAATAATAGTTGGATTTTCATTGTTCACGTAGTGGCTTTACAAAGCATTAGGACTTTAGCATGTGGTTTAAAAATAATGAATCCTGGCAGAGATCTTCCAATATTGCTTCTGCCATCAAACCTTAGTGGAGATGTGGAAAAACAACAGCTTTTAGGAGGATTGTAAAGGATGCAGGTTTGCAAAGTGCAGGTTTGGAGACTCTTCTATATTCATTTATGTCCCCTTCACATGAATTCCCTTTATTCCTACTTCCAGTTCTCCTCAAGCATTTGGAGTGAAGGCTGCTTCTCTCTTTTGGAATAGTAATAAGCTGCTGTAACAGATAATATCAAGGGTTTATTGGCCTATCCTTCAGGGAATGACGTGCTCTCGACTGGCTTTATTCCACTGGGCTTCCTTCACCTCTCTGCCTATGGGAAACAGGGGCAGAGCTGTGTAAAGTCACTGGAATTATATGAGGGTAAAGAGAGATAGGAAGATTATCCACAGTGTACTTATCTGAGACTAGGGAATGTGGCAGGTGTTTGCAGTACATATAAAGATGTTAAAAAAGTATTAATCTAAGGCTTGTTTCACAGTATCAAGGTACAAAGATACTGTGAGTGAAAGAACAAGGTGTAGGGTTCTAAGAAGAAATGAACACAGTTGCATGAGAAATAAAATAGGCTGTGTTTGGTGTGTCTGGAATTTTGTGCAGGAATTCAGTATTCACCTGAAGAAGCAGACTATGTACTTTACTAAATGCAACGTGAGCAGTAGTGTGAAAAACACCAAAGTTGAAACATAGGTACAAAACCAAAGGAAAGTCAAATGGCCAAATCCCTGTGCACCAGAAGAGATGATGACATACAGCTTAACACCTGATAACATGGGAATTCTGAAGAATACTTCGGAATTAAGAGACTTGTAGAAACAATATGATGATGCCAAGAATTTCTTATTGCAGCTGACTGGAGAGTTTGGGGGCTGAGATGTCATTTGACAATTCCTCCTTTGCTCTGTGTGAGCCTGTGTAGGGTGGGGATTGTTTCAGCAAAGGGGAGGCTCCTGTGCGAGGCAGGGCTGTGGTCTCAGTAGCCTCCAGGGACACATTCTGCCATGTATGAGCTGGCTTGTCCCTTTGAGCACTCTTCTTCCTTGTTCTTGTCCACTAATTAATGAAGATCTTTTTCCAGTAGTTCCTTATTGCAGCTTCCTCTAACACTTGACAGCATCTCAACAGCAGCTTAATTAGGAAATGGCCAAACCACCCAACACATGAGATCTTGGACAACCAGCTCCTGTTTGTAAAAGCTGGTGGTACTCAGAGCATGTTTGGATTAGCAGGTCTGAGTTCTGACAGAGGAGCAAAGCCATTCATCTGCAGGATATTGCATTTATTTATGTCAGGTGAGGTTATGGGCTGCCATGCATTCTGCTGGTCTGTAACTGGCATCAAGGTACCCAGGCATGAGGGCTGGATGCTTCTCATGCCTCCCATTGTGCCTCCTCCCAGTGACTGTGTCTTTGAGGGTCTGGTTTTGACCAGTGTGTCTTTGGTTTGCCACAGTCACAGAGGTGCAGTTAACAGGACACCTCCTCAGTTTAATGTTTACTTGGGTGAAGGACAGATTTTTGTTATGCAAACCACAGTTTCCAGTGGATATTGTTGAAAAGTACAAAGAAAAGGAGTAACAGAAGAAGAATATAAATAAGAGAGATTTTCAAGGTTGTGGTGACCCTAGGCACACAAAAGTGAGGACGTAGGAATGGCAGGCAGCTGTGGATAGTTCCAATCTGTCTTTTGCCAATCCCACAGTCCCAAGACACACTGAAGTTTCAGCTGCTGTACCTGCAATTATATCCTTGAAATAAAGTCTGATAAAATGCAAGCTGCACTGCTGACTACTGGAATTACCCTTTCCTCGAGGCTGATCTGCAGTTGCAGACAGAGGCAGGATGCTGGAGGCTCAGGATTGCTCTGCAGAGCCAGGCAGGCTGCTCCTTCCCCTGCACTGTCTTCCCACAAAGGCAGCAGGCTGGGTAAAGCCTATGTCCTTGGGGTGGGCTGTTAGCCTGGTGTCAGCACAAAAGACATGACGACCATTATTAAAAGGTAAAATTTAGCCACATACCTGGAGCTTTGAAGGATCAGACGCTGTGGGTGGGCAGGACACAGAGAGAGGCACTGGGAGGTCAGGGTGGCTGCATGGAGCAGCATCTCTCCTCCTAACAGGGTTCTTGACAAACAGTTACATCAGCCTGAACTCCTGTCATGCACTGCCCAGTGTCTAACACATGGCACAGATTTCTGCAGACACCTTGTTCAGATAGATTGGCATTGATCTTCACACAGCTCCTCACAGCTGCTGAGAAGTGCAAAGGTGGGGCAGAGCACAGCTATAGGTATAAACATACTCGGGATATATTAGGGCATAATAAGCTTTCAAGGGAGGAGTTCTTAATTTGTATATGCTAATTATATGGCAGCAGTCTTGGCAATTAGCATACATGCTTTCAACTTGCATTTCTGATCGCTGTAACAAAGCCAGTGCTGCCTTCTCCACTCACTGACTTCAAAGGCTTTGTCTTGATTTAAGAAATGCTGTCCTAAAGCTGTTAGGAGAAAATGAAGCTGTGGTACTGCCACTGTCAGGCTGCCCACTTAACAAATGGTGTGGTAAATGGATGAGCAGCCAAGCTCCCTGCAATGGTTCATGAGAGCTTTGAGGCTGGAAAATGCCAGCCAGCATTTATTGTCATTGGCACACAACATAATATTCCCAGAGTGAATACAGCACAGGTCTCCCAAATCAGAGCATGTGTCCCTAAAATATCAGCACCCAAAGACACACTTTGGGTCCAAATCACAGGCTGTCATACCTAAAAGAGAATATTACATACACATCCCAGAAGGGAAGGTAATAATCAGTGGAAGAAACAAGAACAGAAACAAGAAGAAAATCTGAAGTTCCATTGGATGATCCTGCCAACCCTGGGACTCAAGACCAGCTAGGTCATGAGTAACATTTAAAAACATTTGGCACCTTAATGTGCTTGGGCATTTTCATCAACCCCAGCAGACATTTTAAATTGCTGTAGCATTTCTGTAAATCTGGTTGCAAGTTATCTTTGAAAAAAAGGCTTAAACCCCCAAGCAAGTTGGTCTTTTACAGAATTTAGCCCTAAAAGGAGAGTCATCAGCAGGTGGTTGTGCAACTGCAGTGGGTGAAGTTGTAGCCTTTGAGCCTGGCTGGGCTCTCCAGGGCAATTCCCTGCAGAGAGCCTGAGTCGCCTGAACTGCCTACACCAAAATTAAGGATTACAGTCCCCTGTTACTGCCAGGGTACATTTCTGGTTCCAGTCTCCAGCTACATATTCTGTGTAGAAGCTGATCTCAGTGCTGCAGTGTCACAGTCAAACTGCAAATAGAACTGAGTGTCTTTCTAGAGTCTGGTTGAGGTCACCCTGTGCTCAGCAGGTGCAGCTGAAGTTGATCTAGATTTCCTCCAGAAGGAAGTGAAGCTGTGTCACATCATGCAGGAGCATCACTTACTGATTGGCATTCGGAATAAAACTTAATATTACACAATTATAGTGTCGAATGGCTGGAGGCAATTTTGCCAGACAAATATCACATCTTTCCAAGAAGGATTCAATCTTTAATAATGTTTCGATGCTGGAGGTTTTTCCAATTTCTGTTTATTAGAAACGACTTATCTATATTGGAAGTGCTGCCTTTAACTCAATACAGCTGGATCCACCTACAGCACTGTGAAAAAATCCTGTCTGCAGCATTTTGCTTCCATTGACTTGCTGTATGACCAAAGCAAATTGTCACCTTGCAGAAATCAGGCCCTTTGAAGGGCTAAAAGAGTGTTAGCTCTTCATCTGCTTTGTGTGCTTTGAGGCTCTTTCCAAAGACTTTAGCTTTTACACCCTCAAAGCATGGAAATGTATTGCTGGCAGGGAAATGTGGAAAGTTAAATGGTGTGGATGGAGAGCCCATGGAAGGAAGAACAAAACAGGCTCTGAGATGCCAGGGCTGTGCCAGTCCAGAGCCAAGCTGAGGAGAGTGCAGTCACCTGGCTTCTCTCCCCTTTTTTCTATCTTTCTGTTATTACCTTTCTAAACCCAAATCACCAGCTGCAGTGGAGATTCTTGCTATGAAGCTAAACTGGTGATGAAATGCAGTAATTTGGGGGGCAGTCTTGTTCATCTGGAGCACATGTACAAGGCCAGATGCCCTAAGTCCAGGCAGGCTCCATTACTTGGAAAAGATTGCTATTTGCACAAGAAGAAGACAGTTTTAATCAACATCCTCAAGCCCAGATTTCCTATAGAGCATTAAACAGAGAACAGCTGTTTGCTCCACCTTCACCTATTTGAGCCACTGCTTTTTCTTTTTTTCTTTTTAATGGGACCTTGGTGAAGTCATTATGTTTTTCTGTCTCAGTGGAATCTTTCCTGTCCCTCTGGGGAAAGAAAAAGTGTGGGATGACTGGAATCATTCCTATTTTAAGGAAAAAAATTGTATTCAAGGTGTAATACATAAGTGGCAAATCTGACTGTCCTGAACATTCATGTAAATGCAGTGATACACTTGAACCTTCTTTACTAGACAGTAAAGAAGGCATTTTTATTTTATGATGCGTTTTATGGGGCCGAGGAGATGAGTGAGCAGTCATTGTGTGAGGTGAGGAGTCACCCTCCTGAAATTCTCTAACAAGTGTTTAATCTTAGTTCCCTGGGGGGTGGCTTTGGTAATGGAAAAGTGAGAACAATAGAGAACTGAGGTCAGTTTTGGCAGAAATGGGTCACAGTAATTCAGAGGTCAAAAATAACTCATATTAGTTGGTATCCACTCTCTCAGCCTCCAATTTTGCCCCCTCCCTGCAGGTCCAGCAGCTTTGCTGTGGGCTCTGGTGTCCTGCTTGGGCAGTGCTGACCAACCTCTCACCCACTGCACATCCAGGCTGTGCTTTCCTAATCGGCTTCCAGAAAATAAGAGGAAAAAAACTACAAAAGTCTTGTAGTCCCTTAGAAGACTGCATGTTTCCATGTGTTTGAGCCTCCTGGATGCAGAATTCCCATCAAGTCCTCTGAGGGGTTGAGGCTCTGAAGTGCTGGCTGCAGCCAGAGAGGTACAGCAGAGGTGGAAACACCTTGTGGTGACTCTTACAGCTGCCTGGATCTCTCGGGATGCTGCTATCCCTGGAAAGGGGCACGTGGGATGCCTCTCCCTACATCCATGCCCTCGTGTCCGTCTGTCCTGGTGGCTGTCCTGCCTCACCCAGCCGGCTTGGCCTCAGCTCAGCCCAGCCTTCCTATGCTGTGATCACACCTCCTGATGGCACTGCAGACATACTTTTAGAAATCCTGAACAACTCCTTCCTTAGACCCATATTTCAAGCTCTTATTTAATGTTGCCCCCTTTTCAGAGGTTTTAAGAAAGGTGGCAGTGCTTTATTGAGATTGGGTTGTTGTTTTGAGGCAGGCAGAGTGGTGGCATTTTATTTTGATTTCAGCAGCATACCCATTAGGATTTTGAAAGGTAGTAATATTCCCTGGAAACAGAAGAGGGCAGCTGTTTTTTGGGAAATGAAGAGTGCATTGACTATTTTTGAGAATGAAATAGCAGTCACTCAGATCTAGATGAGAGAGCTTTTTTTTTTTTTTTTCCCATGAATGAATAAAAATAGCACAGTATTTCAGGGCTCATGCTGGTGTAATTAGTGTGTGAAATAACTGGACCCCCATCACCTTCCACTGAGTCCCTGGGTTTTGTCTGGCAAAATTAGATTCCTTGCAATTTTATTGCAATGTAATTAAAAAGTAACCAAGGGAATACAGAATTTGGTCTTCAGAGATGTTCAGCTTCAGACAGAGTAAAAAGCATCTGCAGCTCACTGGATTGAGTCAGTTTCTTTATTTACTGCCCATGGGGAAAAAAATGCTGTCAACTGTCTGTATGCACAGAAAAATCAGGTTTAGTAAATGTTTTTCAACCCCCCAAATGCATGGGGGTTTTTGAACTGAAAGAGGTTTTCAGCTTGTATTAAACAACAGATGCATAAATTCCAAACCAAAACATCCTCCTGGAGTGAAACCTTCATCTGTAATTTCTCAAATAAGGCATCTTGATTTTTCAAACTTCCATTTCCAATGTTAACAATTACACAACTTTGACAGGAGATTACAATGAGGTGAAATCCATCCAAATTTTTATTTCCTGACAAATATTTGGCTGAAGACTATGTAGCTGCCCTAATGTGCAGCCCTGAGCCCTGACTTCAGGCCCAGAGCAGCTCTGCTCTGGCACCAGCCCCAGAGTGCCTTGCCTTCAGCCTGTACACCTATTTTTCAGTATATGGAAAAAGCACATAGTGCAGCCTTGTTGCACAGGGTGGCCAGGTTTTCTATAAGAAATCTCCCATACCTGATTTTGCACATGATGCCTGTTCCCCATCCAAAACTCACAAGCCTCTCTCCCAGGTCCCTGTGGCTGGGGCTGTGCTGGGGGCATGGCTGGATCCAGAGTCAGGAAATTTGGTCTGTTTTTAAAGCCAAAATAATCGTACTGAATCCCATAGAAACACATGTCCTGGATGTGTTTGCCCCCAGGCTGTTGTGTGTTTCCTGGATGCCACATCCTGGATGTGGCTCCTAATGAGAGGGGCAGTTAATCCCTTCATTGCCTTCGATGGTCCAGGCAGGTAATTTGGAAAGCTCAAGAGTGACTTCTCCCAGAGCCTTCCCACTGTCACAGTGACTTCTTCCAGCACCTTCTCAGTGCCACTGTGTCCTTCCAGCTCTGAAAACAAATGGGAATTTTTGTATTTGGCTGCACCAAGAAGCATGAGAAAAACAAATTATCTTTTTTTTTTTTGATAGCTCCGAGGCAGAAATAATTAGAGACCCTCTGTAATGAAACAGTACTGACTGAAAGGGTAGCCCAAAAAGACTGCTCTTCTGATGCAGGAAATAATGAGGGCTGCCCTAAACTTTTAATCAGAGGCTCAAATTTTTTTTGCAGCTCCTGACAAGGATAGCATCCCTTAAGAACGCTCCTGACAGTTCCAAACTCCTGAAATTAATATGAGAGCAACGAGGATTTAATGGAAGCGCTAATTACAGATGCTGGAATTATTCTGCTGCAATTCAAAACCTCTGATGTGGAGAAACTCTTAGCACGGTTGGGCTGTCATCTAATTTCTGTGGGGTTTTGCTGTGAAAGGTGACCCTGGCTTTACACACCTTCCTTCTGTGAGATGTGGGCATCCTTCCCTCACACTGACTTCCACAGCTTGCAGAGAACTGGGATGCAAGCAGTTAATTCTTCCTGCTCTGGAGACTGTACTGCTCATACCCCTCTTGAGTGTTCTTCCCTCTGTTTCCTCTCTCATGATTAGTCATAATGTCCTAGTGGACTCACATCCAGGCTTTTTCCAAAAAGGCTGACTGGTTATGGAGGTGGATAAAAGGCAGATGGCTGTGGCTGTTTGTACCTGGAGTGCCACCTCTGCAGCAGGAACAGCTGAACCTCACATGGAACAGCTCCTGCCTCTCTGTGCTTCTTGGTCTTGTTTATTAGACCAACTGGTACCAACAAATTGGTGCCACTTCACATGGTTATTCAGGGATTGGGGAGGCATGGAGAGAAGTGGAGGCCAGGCAGCCTCTAGGTGAGAGAGAATGATCCATGGGGTGAAGCCACCTCAGTCTCTAACCCTGAGTGCACCTCCCAAAAAGCACAGATCTTTAGAAACAATCTGACATTATCAGCAGACCTACTTATGTCTTGCTCCAGAGACTCTTTTTACCCCAGACTTTCTCCAAATCTCCCAGAGGTGCATGGGGGTCCTGCCAGCTCCCTGGGGCTGGTGGGCTGTGGGAGGTAATCCCTGGCTGGTGAGTCCTTGGCAGTCTGGGCTGGTGGGCTCCACCCTCAGCAACCACCTGGCTCTTTGGAGCCTTCTTGGTGATGCCAGGGGATTGCTGCTGGCCTGACAAGCTGCTCTGAATACCCTGAAGGACCCTGTCATCATCCTCCTAAAGGTTTCGTTGGGGTTTTGGAGAGTGGCTGTGTGGCAGCAAGCCCAAACTGCCCTCCTTGCATATCCTGAAAATGCTCTCTCTGGATGTTTAGCATCCAGGAGAACAAGAACTAAATTTGAAGGCTTTAAAGGGAGAGCTTCGATTTTCAAGATCAGGGGAAGTCACAGACTGAGGGACTGGAGAGGGACCTTCCCCAAAACATGAACATCTTTTGATCTATGCAACTTTTTCTAGTCTCTCTTACAGCCAGCTGTGAAACCTGAATCTTGATATTAGTTCCAACTGTTGAATGGCATTAGATGATTCATCTCTGCTATTAACACAAAAAAGTAATACCATTTTCTGCTTTGCACATAATGCCTTTTGAGAAATAGATGAAGACATAAGGGACACGGAAGAATTATTTAATCTAAGCTTTTTTTCCTTCAGCCCTGTGTTTTGTCACTCTATTGAATGATTACACTCCAGTTTCTGCCCTTCCCCAGTTACTCTGGAGACAGTGACAAAGGCAGGAGCCATCTCATCCTGCTTCCGTGCCCCTCTCCTGAGGGAGGGGTGTGCATCTTTTATCAAAAAGTAATAAATGTTCTTTGGTATAACAGAGTGAAAAGAAGGAGGGGAAAATCACCAAGCTGGTTTCAATATGCTCTTTTAATAAGCCAGAGCCACTGTCATAAAAATGCCAGCACCAGCATTGAAAATCGAAGTATAATCTCTACGATTCAGCTGTGAAATCTAATTTGGCCAAAGAGAGGGCTTGGAGATTTTTCCACCCTCCCTGGTCAACATGGAGCTGTGTGCATAAATAAAAATATTCCTGGTAAACTTTGCAATGAATCATATGCTCTGTGGCAATAAAGATGGTGAAGTTTTTATTGTTGTGGTAATTCTTGGCATGGGATGTGAATTTTGCAGCTGAAAGACAATGGACAATTTTTATGGATTTTTGAGCTCTTATTTATTTGTGAGGACCTTAATAGAGTGGAATTTGAACACCCCATTCCTCTCCCCCTCTGCTATTAAAAAAGGGAGCAATAAATTGGTAGAAGTAAAAATGACACAAAAAATCTTATGGTGTTGAATTTTGGGGAAGGATATTTGTAAACCAAATACTTAGCTCCAAATGTCACTGTAAAATAATGTTCTCTCTAAATTTCCCTGAAATTATGGACCATGTGCTGACTTGTGGATGCTGGGTGTTGAGCTGACCTCAGCTCATACTAAGCCTACTAAAAGTAAAGAATTTTTAAATCAAAATTTTGTACTAAAAATTGAGAATTTTGAATGCTGTGGGTGGGGGGAGAATGACATTTTACACAAGCATCTTAAAAGCTCCAGTTGTCTATATCACTTAGTGGTGGGTGGACTAATCCATATTTGTGTTTACTGGGGTTTGTAAGTGCTGTTATAACTATGGTAAATTACACAGAAAGAAATGCGTTAACTTCCCAAGGCTGGGAACAGAAAATCCTTTCTTCTTTAGAGCCACTCTTGCTGCTGTTAAGGGTTTATCAAGAGGAAGCTGCATTTTTCTCAGCACATTATTATTGTGATTGTTTCCCCGGCACTGACAGCAACCCCAGTACTTTCTCATTATGTGGTAGATGTGCAAGAGCCTGCTCTGTCTCCCATTAAAATCAATAACTATCTCCCTTAATTAGCATTCAAATTACAATCAGTCTTTTAACATTACTATCAATTAGGCACAGCACAGCCATGCCCTGTTGTTTGTCTGAATTCTTCCAAGTGAGCCAGGCTCACAGAGGCTGGGTGGGATCATGGGCAGGAGCCAGACCCCAGGGATTTGGATTGCATCCACTGCTGGTCATGGGCTCTCTGAAATATTGCTGCAGGAGGAGGAGGAGGAGCAGGCTCTCCTGAAAGAACAGACACAGCACAGCTGGGTTGATTGTCCCCTTCCAATCAAAGGAATAACTTGGAAGTGTCAGAAATGTGATTACTGCCACAGAAAAGTGAGCCTTTCCTCCTTTTTTCCTCCATGCTGGATGCTGAGGGCTGGAGCAACCTTGGCACATGCAGTGAACTTTCCCCAGGAGCTGGGCTGGGGCCCAGAAATCAACACATGCAGGTTTCTAAGGCAAATTACAGCACATGGGAGCAAAGGATAACTGGCTGCAAAGCTGCAGGTTGAAAAAAACAGGGCATAATAGTGCTGGGTTTATTCTTCTCTGAGTGTTGTATATCAAGGAACCGATGGAGATGTTGAGGAGGCACCAAGGGAGCTTGAAATGATTGATGTGTCATCATCACTCCTCCAAAACACTGCCAAGGGGCACCTGGCATGGGACAATGCAGGTTCCAGGGACTGAAGCTTGTGTTTGCTGTGGAAGATTGTTTCTTCAGATTGGGAACAGAGTATTTGCAGTGCTTCAGTCAAAAGGAGGGGGGAAAAAAAAGGAAAAGAAAAGAAAAAAATGAAAGAACAAAAGTGTTTTGATGAAGTTACAGCACAGAACAAACCTGGTTCCCTGATGGCTTTACCAAAGTTTGCTGAAAATTAGCTGCTCAGCACATGGTAATATTTGCTAGCAAAACAGACTAAATGATCTAAACCAAAGCACATGGGGCTGTTATAAACCTCCTATGCTTTAGATCAGAAAATTGCTTAGCACTGGCAATTTACTCTAACATCCCTCCTCAATCTAATAGAGATTATCCTCTGGAAAGGTCTGTTTTCTACTCCGAAAACTCAGACTGCCACCTATTTTCCTCTGTCCCCAAAGCTAATACTAAATTTGCACTATTTAAACTCCTGACTGTTTTTTAGACTATTGTGTTTTACAACCACGTGGTACATGTGAATTAATTCTGCATGTGGGAACGAGAGGCAGACAGAAACCTCTTCTTTGGAAGTGAGGAGTATTTCTCCTTGGAGCTCTATACTTCACCTCCTCTCTCCATTTTCCTTCTCTGAGTTGACAGAAGACCCTCTTGGCAGGGATAGCAGTTGTCCATGTGGAAAAGGGACCTTTTAATTTATATTTTTCGCTGTCTTGGATCCAGTGAGCATCTGGAAAAATGAAGTGCAGCTAGTGCTGCTCTGCCAGAGGGCTTTCAAGGGCTGCCAGCAGCTGGACCATGTAGGTAAGGCAGGCTGCACCAGACCAGAATTAACCTATTAGCATTAATTAAAACACAGAAGTATCTAAGTGTGATGGAGCTTACCTGTGTTGCACCTGGAGAGGAATCTCAGTCTTATTTATTAACTTCTTTGCTGCACATTTAGGGACACGCTTCAGACATTCCAGCACAGCCTGGTGTGGCCACATCAGTAAACATGGACAGAACCAGGGATTTTCCTGCAGGATAGAGAGTGTGAGCTGCCACAAAATACAGACTTGGTACCCCAGTGTTCAGGGCCAGGCTGAGCGGGGCCCTGAGGAACCTGATTTAGTGGGTGCCATGGTTGAGGGATTGTAACTAAATGATCTTTAGGGTCCCTTCTAACCCACACCATTCTTTGGTTCTTGTGGCCATTTAGCCCAGACTGGCTGTCAAAGCAGGAGAAGGGGATCCAGGGGTAGGAAGGTGAGAAACGACTTCCCCCCTTCCATCTCTGATGACTTCTTTATTAATTTACATCTCACAACCAGATTTAATGTATCTAGGTGTGCCAGCTCAATGAAACTTCAGTTTCTTCTCTTAACTGCTACAATAATCTCACCTCTGCTGCCTCCTGAAAATAGAAAAATCCATGCAGATAAAATGGCCCATTTCGATGAGTACCTTTAAGATTCTTCGGCTTCCTTTTCTTCACATCTCAGAAAACTTCAAACTTCACCTCAGCACCCGAGGCTCTGATTTCAATTTACATTAATTTCAGACAGCACAAAGCGATTCCCTAATAGCTGAGAGCATTGTTAATGGCTCTCCTTTTTGAGGTAAAGAAAGAAGAAAATGGTCTAAAAGAAATTCATATATTTTTCATAATAACAATTTGAAATGAAACAAAACCCTTAATGTCCCTATGAAAGTTGTTGCAATAAAATACATACACTTTCCTGTTTGGTTCATTTCTTATTTCACGCTTTTTATTTGCTGAGCTTTTCAATTTTCTGAGCAAGATGGGAAAAAGGAACTCTTGGTGCTCAGTTCACAGGAGCATCTCATCGAAGTGAAGTGAGTTTCCTCCCTAACCCTGAGTAAGTCACCTGCCTTCCACGGGTAAGGTGGGGGATGAGGGGAAATCCTCACTCTGTGTAGGGTTTTCCAGTTACATCACAAGGTCTGATGGGGAGTCTGCAGAGGAGAATTTCAAAGACTGTTCACTTAAAAACCCCAAATTGTGATACATATTCCAACAGAAAGGTTGTAACTCTTGCTTTAGCTTGGGAAACTGAAAAATGGCTTTATTTAACAGCAGTACACTTATACCCCTTGAAATGAGAACGAAGATTAATCCTCGGTCACGCTGGGAAAGACTTTGCTTTGAAATGGCTGTTATAGTGATTTTAAATTAACATACACAGCACACAGAGCGAATTCTTTTCCTCTGAGTGTGTCCACTCTGGGCAAATTTTACCACAATTTAATTGACCGCCAATTAATGTAAAGCAGTCAGACATTTTTAAGGCCAGGGTAGACATTTTCCCACATTAATCTGCAAGCTGGTTGATAATTAATCTGAGACATCTATCCTCCCCAACCCCAGAGATAGGTAAAACTATCAGATACCAGACACTTGTTATTAAAACCCACAATTATATCTTCATTTATAACAGCTGAGGAACAATGTTTAATTAGTTACATGATATTATTTGTGGACAACTGACTTCCATATAGACAATGTCTAGGGTGCCTCAAGTCATGTATTTGGGTTTGAAAATCATCTCAGGAAATCATTTGCTCCTTTGTGCTTCTCTTCTGACCTATTTAACACCAGCAAAAGAGAATGAAAAAAATGCTTTATCAAAGGTAAGATGTATTCTTTTTAATAATGAGTTTATGGATTTTGTTTCCAGTCAAGGAAATCTCAAGAAATTAAGCAAAATATTTCTCTCCAAAGATTTATTCAGCCTGAAGTTATTTGTGACTTTCTTTGGAAAAAAAAGAAACATTAGTAGAAGAGACAGGCTTCTACAAAGTGTGTCGTATGTGTAGACACCTTCTTCATCTGCCATCCCTTGAATTTGGTTGGAGTGAAGGTACAGCTGCCTTTGCATTTACCTGACATTTGCTTCCTTTGTCTTGCAGAGATACTCCAGCACCCACAAAAAGAGCAAATCCTCTCTATGCAAGGCTCTTGCCCCTGCACAGAGCCCAGCCCTTGTGAGGAGCTGTGCTGTGCCTGGTGGAAGGTGCAGGGGAATGAGCAGCTCACAGAAATGCCAAAACCACTCATTCTACATCTTAGCTCATTTCCAAGTGAGCACAACCACCTCCTTACAGCTGCTGGGTGATGAAAACCCTCCACTCTGCTAGCTAATAACAGTGGTTGAGCCAAGCTGGTCCTTGAGAGAGAGAAAAAGGAGCTGGCAGAGCCTCCTGCTTTCTGCTGGTACCCACCCAGCTCCCAAAGTGCCACTGACTCATGCTTAGATCTCCAACAACACACATGCTGCCCAGTGCTGTTGTGACAGATGCTGCCAAAACCTTTGGGGCCACTTTTCTTTGCCAAATCAAGGCAAAATATTTAAGTGAGCGAGACCAAGTGGACTGTTCTGCTCCCAAGACCCTCGCTGAACTCATTGCCTCAGGACTTGCACCAACACCTCAGTGATGAGTTCTGCAGGGCCCTCAAAGCCCCCAAGCCTCAGACAACATCTCAGGGCGCTGCAGACAAGCTCACAGGGACCTGGTGACCACAGCCTGGACTGGGCTGGTCCCTCTCCCTGAGTCTGTCATACCAAATCTACACTGGCCATACTGGGGCAGTGCAGCCTCTGGAGCTGATGCTGCAACACAGAAAACACTCACAGACACCCCCACCCCCAGCTAAGAACAATAAAACAACTGGCACCTTCACTTGCAGAGATGAGTTTCAGCTTTGTGATTTCTCCCCACACCCCATCAAAGCCCCTCCAATTCTGTAGATGCCCCTGGAGCTTAAAGACTTGAAACTTCTTCCAGGGAGGTTGGAGGAAAGCCCCTGCACAAACATTGAAAGGTTCTTAATCAAAGTCAGTAAGTGCCAGAGCAAAATGAATTGAACTTCGGGGTGAAAAATGGCTTTTCTTTTAAAGAAAGGTGGATACTTTCTATTGATTTTTTTTCTTTACTTAGGATTTTGCAGCAAATCCATAAAGAAACTTTTACTGCAATGTTCTTGGAAATAAATGGTCCACATATTATACACATTCATTTACACCCAGCAGATCTATCTAAAAAGAATAGGAACTGATTGAGTTAGCTTGCTGTAAATGAAAAGGGGCTTGGCTGTACCAGTCTTTTTGCAAAGTAATTTATCTACTTGAAAGTTGGATCATCAGCTGTAGTTAAACCTCATTTTGCTTTCAAGATGCTTGTTTTGTGCTTCCTTAGGCTTTTTCTAAACCGTCACAAGCTCAATTTTTAGCTTGAGTTTGCACAAACTTCAGTGAATTAGATCACGACAAGGGATGAGCCTTGCTGCTGGTCCAGTCTACGTGACCTGGGACAGCAGATGGTGGGATAACCAAGGCAGCTCCTGGGAAATTGCCCTTGGTAAACAGGTAACACCAACATAGGCCATAAGGTGTGAGGAATTCTGCTTTTTTTAGTGGGGATGCTTATTAGGTATTCAACTATTATTCATGAACCTACAGCCTTCCACATCCTCTTTGTTTCCTGTCTGGACAGCTACACAAACTATACAGAGAGGCAGAGTAGCTTTTGGACTTTGAAAACTCNATGATGTAAAATTATTTGGGGAATAAACCCCTCTTACTGTTGCATGAGGCAAAGATACAACAATATCATACATAACTCTGGTGAGCTTATAAATATATGAATAGAAAATAACCTGCAAGTTGTTTTTCCTCTTGGATCTGTGAGATCAAGTGCCAGCAGCTCTGATCAGTGTACACTTACATATTACTGCAAGGCAAGGGAATCTTTTTTTATGCTAGGAAACACCTGTGATGGAAAAACAGCAATATAAATACTTCATCATTTCAGCCACAGCTGCTCTGTGGCTCTTGTGCTGAATTCTAAGAGATAGTAAAACCCGTAATCATTTCCCTCTTCTGCAGTTTGTAGCCAAAACATAATTACAGTAAAACACTAAGCTTTGCAAAATGCAAGAGGTGAAATCATGACCCCCACTTTTAGATGTTTTCAGCCTTGTCTGCCATGTGTGCCTTGTTTCCTGTTCCCAGGGGTGCTCCTCAGGTACCCACCACATGCCTGACAGGAGGGAGTGAGTTTGGAGTTCTGGGTGAGCTCCACTTGGTGCTCTTTGTGGTGCTGTGCTGTGGCTGTGGCCAGAGATGGGGCTGCTGGAGGAAAAGCTCTTCTGACACAGAACACATCAGGACAGATGCATTTCTCAATAAATTTTTGTAGCTGTAGGCTCTTGGTTTGACTACATCAGCCGCTGCTGAAGGCTCTAGATAAGGATGGCCCCAGACAGCCTGGTGGGTGGTCAGGCTCTCCAGAAGTTCTCCTGATGCCAAATCTGCCTGTTAGTTGATGGGTCACTCTATCAATGCCCTTTTGTTTGGTGTTTTTGGCTGTATCCAACTGCTGTGAGGAGTTATGGTCCTGGGGGAGCTGTGTGGCAGCTCTGGGAATAGGGAGGAGCTCTGTCCCTGCATGACACCAAAGGTTTTTGTGAAGAATGGGAAGCTGTAAGTGCATGGAAGTGCTCATGGATGTTCACATTGTCCTAGGGAAAGTGTCTGTGGCATTGAGGGTAGTGCCCCAGTGTTCACCTCATTCACTCCATCTGCACATGGGTCAGGACGGTGTGGACAGACTCACATTAGCAAATGGAAGAGAATTATAAACTATTTCTGAATTCTATCTGTGAACTGGGTTCTCTGGTCACTACTGGGAGGCTCTGGTATCAGCAGATACATTGTGGTAAATACTGGACTTTTTGTGGGCACTCACAGGGCCCATCCCAGCTTAGGCTGGGTCAGATGCTCATCTCTTAGACTCCCTTTTTTGGACTCCCTTTGCTTTTCATATAGCAAATGGCTCCCACCAATGAATGTCAGGATTTTTTGCTCATGAGCATGAGACATGTTAATTCCTCCTTAAAGAGACTTAAAGAGTCAAACTCCATACTCTGGTGCACACATTGTATTTAGTAATTAAAAGCTCTTATCACACCAAGTTTTGGGTTAAATAATGGTTCATAATTCCCTTTGGACTACAGAAGGAAAAAGTGATTCTAAAGCAATGTATTATAGAGCAGCCTGTGAAATTCATATCCCTTCTGAAAACTGGGTGGGGAGACCTTTCCCAAGGAGAGTTGGAGAGGGGAAACTGGAGAGAAAAAGAGAGAGACAGGGAAGACAACAAGAAGACTCAAAGCAACGAAATATTCACCCCTTTCTAAATAAATGCCTAAACCCATGTAACATCCCAACTGGATGGGTGTGGAAAGATATTCTGAGAGAGGAGAAGTGTAAAAGGAACAATGGAGTTTCACTCTGACTTGAACCAACCACTATAAAAGGTGCAGAAAGGCTGGCAGTGCCACCAGGGTCTGACCCTGTCCCTCTGGGCTTTGTGGTGTTTCTGGAGCTCTTTGCTATAGGGTCTACTAACATACCTGCATATTATCTTTAGCTCAAAAAAAGGAAATTTGGTATGCTGAATGTGAAAATGAGGGTTTCTACAATAGAAACCTGCCTCACACCTTGCTCTCCATAGCCCAGGGCATCCTCTGAGGATTCTCTGACTGCTCTCTTTCCCAATGACTGAAAAATATCAGCATTTTTTGGAGTGTCTGTAACGCTCTGCAGAGAAGCCCAATGCAAGAAGATAATCAAAGAATGGAAATGGGTGTTTATTTCTTCACTTTTCTATCAATTCAGCTTGACAATGCACTGAGGGGAAGGTCACCCCCTGTGCTGGTGGTGTCAGGGGGATGCATGGCTGGGGTGGACCAGGTGAGGAAGGAGCACCCTCCTCCTTCTCCTGGGTGTGCTGCTGGAGCCCTGACATGCTGCAGCATCCCCAAATTACACACACATCTGCTCCAGCACCAATTAGTCATGTGATGTTTGAAACATCAAATATTCTCTCCCTGCTTATCAACACTGCAATTATGGCCTGTCAGGGTTTTATGCTCTACTCAAAATAAACACCCAAATGTTCACATTAACCCTTTAGCTCTCTGGGACTGTGGGGTTGCACAGCAGTTTGTGGGCTGAGAGGGGACCACAGGGCTCCTGCTGCGGGGTAAAAGTGGGGGAGAGGGGCAATGACTTGTACAGGGTGTGTGGTGCCAAGGCCAGGCTTAGAAGTAAAGCTCTCAACTATTTACTGAAAGGCTTTCATAATATTTCACCTTTTTTTGCCATGTGATGTTATGAATACAGTGCAGCTACCTTGACTGTGGCAAAATTTTGAAGCATCCTTGGAAGGACTGATGATAATTTTTTTAGAACCTCTTTTTCTCCTGAGTCATGAGGTTTTTTTTCTGTGTAACTGAAATTTTACAGGAAAAAACCACATTTTAAGGGAGCTTTAAGTTTCTCTTTTAAAGAATAGTTTGCTTCTGATCTGCCAACCTAAGATTTTTTCATGATTTTTTTTTGCAAAAATAAATAATAATTATAAAAATATAAAATATATTTTATTTAAATTTTTATTTAATAATATTATTATTATTAGAATAATAATAAAAATAAAACTTTCTGCATTTTTACTCAGCAGAACTGAGGTTTTCTTTTTCTCGGCTGCTTGAGCCTGTGTTAATGCCAACATGGGACACACTGCAAAATCTTTTGCCTGGACAGATGTTGCAGAGGTTTTGCTTCATTTTGGTGGCCAGGCAGGTCTTGTGTGCTGGTCTGCACCACTCACAGCCTCCACTGCCCCCCTCAAGCCTTACCCAGTAGTGCTGTGAAGGCAAAGAGGGCTTGAGGCATTTTGGGGTACAGGGAGGAGAGGTCCAGCTGTGCTGTGAGTACATCCAGTAGTTTACCACTGCTGCAACCTGAATTTTTTAGACACAAGAAATCTGAGTCATTTTTCCCAGGCCACTTCTGCTTTTCTTGGGATGAACTTGGCAGACAGTGCTCAAGGAAGACCCTTGGCTATGTCAGGTCAGGAGCAAGGGGCAGTGGCAGAGCCAGCCTTGGGAAGCCTGCCCTGCTTCTGCCTCTGGAAGTGCTAGGGTCTCTGTCTGCTGTGAATTTGGGCCCTGAATTCCCCACTGAATTCACCCCAAAATAGCAAATGAGCAGAGAGGCTGCAGGAGGGGTCACATATGTACACTGGCTCTGAGGGACAGACCTGACCCTGCTCTTCCTTTCTCCACGACCTTCCCCTCCCCACTTTTCACAACTCCCTTGGCTTGGCTGTGCAGGTTTTGTTTGGAACTTTGCAACTTGGAACTACACAGCAGACTGCAGTTATAGCAATGATATGCAAGCTTTTTTCTTTTTTTCTCTACTGCTGCTTAATGACCTAAACATTTTAAATGCTTTTGTTAAGTTGATTGAGGTGTATATATTAAATTCCTGGAGTTTCTGCTGTGAAGGGCTCCTAGCAATGAGCAATGTCAGAGCTAATCTGCAGCTCTCAGGGACTCACTGCAGCAACGTGAGGAACCACAGCCCAGCTCATGCAGAAGTCCTGCTTGATGGATGCTGCTCCAACACCTCCTCTGCAGAAAATGCCAATGTCAAATAGAGAAGAAAAGTGATGGGATTGACTTGGACTAAGAGAAGCTCAGCTGTGTCCCAGCCTGCTCTTTATTGGTGACACATGGGACATTCATAATCCAATTTTATCTCTGCCTTGGGATTACTTTTTTCTTTAAGGGAGACCTTGCTGCTGATTTTCATCTTAAATTGCAGTACTGATCCAGTGCAACATTCCAGGTGTTTAGGTAAACCTACCCAACTTCTACTTTTGCATCCATCTTTCAAATGAAAAAAAGCAGCTGTGGTTATAAAAAAGTTATTTATAAGAACACTTTAAGAATTGATACTTCCAAACAGCCCTTTTCCTACTATTTATTATTTTGCCTTTGGAGGATAATGTTTGGAAAGTTTTCTTTTCCTCCAGGAGCTGCATTGGATGCTGCCTTGCACTGGCTGCTGATGGGATCTGGAAGACAACACTTGCACAGGTGTCTGTGCAGTGCCAGACAGGTTATCTGAGTGGAAACTCCTTCAGAGGTCCCTCACAGCCTGCCTGTCTTCTCAACGGCTCCTCTGGCACAGTGTGGCAGATGGAAACACAGCTGGAGTGCAGAGGCTGAGGGATGCTGCTAATGAGGGGTGTCAGCCCGGCACAGAGGGGCAGGGCTGCCCAAACTGCTCGGCCCTTTAGCAAATGGTTCTGTGCTTTGGAAGGGCTTTCAGGGCTGCGTGGCCAAAATGCCTTCAGTGCAGCCTCTAAAAATGCTGCTGTGATATAGCCCTGCTCTTCTGGGCCCTGTAAAGACCTGGGTTTTGCATACATCTGATATTTCTAAGGCAATTTAGTGAGTCAGAAGAGACCATAGATGTCCTATTGCCTAAGTCCACACTGCAGCAGGAGCTGGGCAGGGCAGCACATGTTTTGAAATACTCACAGAATTTTCATCTCAGCCATGGGCAAATTGTGACTGCAAGGGTGCAAGCTCAGCCCCTGGGTTTAAAACTGTGCCTCTGTAAAATACCTTTTTCCCTTGCCTGAGGACAGCAAGCCTCAGTTTCCCCTCTCAGACAGGCCAGCTCAGCTCTCTGGCAGGCCCTGGGATGTGCTGCTCTGCCCTTCACACCCTTGCTAGCCCTGGTCTGCTCTCCAGGGACAACGAGGAAGTGGAAATAACCCAATTCAGCTTCAGCTTTCAGGCCCAAGCCATTACCCAGGATCTGAGTGCTTTCCCTGCTGAGCTGTTACTGCTGCAGGTTCTGCTCCACACCAAAACCAACTGCCCTTGACAAAGCCAAGTCCTTGAGGTCTCCTAGGCCAAATACAGCAGTCATTTCACTGCTCTTTCACTCTTGGTGCACTGTGCTTTAGCCCTATAATTCCCACATTCCCAGAGGCTGCAACTTTCCAATTTTTTCCCTTGTGCCCAACAGCAGATTTGTGTGTTCTGGGGTGTTCAGAGCAGGAAATTCCTGCTCTGAGTGCTGTAGCTGGAGCCTGGAATGTGTTTCTCTACAGCACAGTCTGGTTTGTGGTTTCTCTCAATGTGATGATTCAGTTCAGTGCAAATGCCACAGTTGGGTGATATCTCATTTCCATACCAAAATGACATTTGATTTGTTTACAATAGAGAGCAAATTAAAGTAAGAAATATGTTACTTTGAATTTCAAAGGGAAAATCCTCATCTGAAGAGATCAAATATCTTCTTTGTATCTTTTAAGATAAAATGCTTTTGATACTATCACAACCTACCTTTGGAAATTTTGGGATAAGAAACATTATCATCCAATAGAATAATATTTTGCTGAGAAGTCAGTTATTCTGCTTCTGAGAGAAATATCTGACACCTGTAGGAAGTTGTGTTACTGGGGAAGACTTTCAGTGGTTGTACATGAAGCCACAGCTGCTTCTGGCTTGTCTGAGTCAAATTCCCAGCCCAGCCTGGCAGAGCTGGAGCTTGTAGCTGCTGGTGTGTGTTCAGGCACCCAAGGACAGCAAGGATGCTGTTATCAGCTCTTGTCCCTTGCAAGGCATGGGTGAGCTCAGGCTGGCTGCTGCTAGCAGGTACACAATTAACCTTGCTAATCAGCAGCTCTCTGAGGAAGGAAGTGTACTGCTCCTGCAGGGAATTCATTTTTTTTTTGCTTCAGGTTGATTGATATTCATGTGCTTCAATATTTCAGCGTTCCTCTGCTAAAAAATGTCAGGTCTGGCTGGAGCAGGAGGGATTTTTCCTCTGCTAGAAGGAAAGAGCAAGGCAGAATTGCTCTGCAGGAGCTGGTGCTTCCCTGCAAATCTGATCTGGGCTGGGAGTTGGTGGAATGCTTAATAATGCTTGAGGAAATACATGGGAAGGAAGACAAGAGATCAAAATCTACAGAGGAAAACGTCAAGTGAACTGAAGTACCAGAGGGAAAATAAGGATTTGAGGTGGGATTTGGTGGATCCCAGGAGGCTGGCTGCACTGTGCTCTCAGA
Source organism: Trochalopteron elliotii (assembly GCA_024734555.1). Classification (NCBI taxonomy): domain Eukaryota; kingdom Metazoa; phylum Chordata; class Aves; order Passeriformes; family Leiothrichidae; genus Trochalopteron; species Trochalopteron elliotii. The sequence continues at coordinate 2,016,048 of JANPWX010000041.1, forward strand.
TGGTCCTGTGAGCCTGGGTCTAATGTGAGTCTTGCACTTAGTTATTTAAAACTCAAAGATCAACTGAGTTGGAGAGTGTTGGTGTCTGTCCCAAGTGAACAGAGCAAGTTTGGCTGCCAGAACAGGCTGGAAAAGCCTGGATTTCAAATATTCACTGCCAAAGACATTGCCTGAAGGAGTAGATAATGCCTGTGAACCCCTTAACAGGACCTGGCCCTGGGGTACACTCACTGGTAGCAGGCAGATGTTATAGTAGGTTTTAAATGAAAAATTTGCTCCAAACCATGATGCTCTAAGCTTGGATTTTCTCATTACTAATTTTTCCAGATAACACTCTGTGGAATTATTAGCTGTAAACCCCTTCTGCAAGACAGACCAACTTTTTTCTACATGAGTTATCCTCCAGCAATGAAAGTGAGTCCTCAAATTTGGGAAAAGATATTTCACCCACTAGCACAATCAGGCTGTATTTATACAAGGGAATGCACTATAATTTTTAAAAGCTGTTCTTTTGCCAGTCCATCTTATAAAAGACCATCTGAACATGCAGATGTGGTGCTCCAGCTCCCTGGGGTGCTGATTCAAGGCAATGCAGAAATGCAGTTGGAGAGGACAGGTGTTCTGTGTCCCAGCACTTGCTCCTCTGGATTGGCTGTGGCCTGAGAGATGCTCATGCTCTCTCTTTGTTTAATAAAATCATCACTCCTTCTCAGATAGTTTTCCCCAGTTGAATCTATCAGTTGAAACAACTCAATTAAAAGGCCAAAAAAATGTCCTTAAGGGCACTGCCTTTCACCACTGGTGAGATGATGAATGCTGTACAAAGAGATTGCAGAGATGTGACAAACAGCATTGCAAGTAAACCCTGGAAATAAAAAGAAAAGGAAAAAAGTTCCCAAGCAGATATCTACATCTTCTCTACGTGTTACCCCAACCAGACCTGGCAAGGCAACACAGCTCCTTGTACCCTGGGTGTGCTCTTGGCTGAGGGGTTGAAATTGCTTCCTTGTGGGTCATACAGGTGTGTTGTGGTTGTAACCTCTGCAGTTCCCATCCTCCAGGGATCCAGTCCAGGGGCAAATTGTCCAGACATCCCACCAGTCTCTGATCTGCTTGAGCTGAGCCCTGCTCAGGGCAGAGCCCAGTATTTGCTCTGCTCCAGCCTGGTGGTTTCACCAAATCTTGGCAAAACTGAGCAGGAAAGGGATCCACAGTACTTTGGGGAAAAGAAGGCTCTCCATCAGCCTCCCTTAACCTAATCCTCTCCACCCTCACAGACATCTCAGCAGTGTTCTCCTCTGAAGGACTTCAGGCATATCTTCCTGCTCCACCCTTGCTCTGCCTGTATGGTACCACACCTGTGACCCTGCCTAAAGGTTATTCACTAGTGCAGGGTCAGGGTCCTGTGGAAAATGATAAATCCCTGTAGAGTTAGAGCCTGTATCATCATGCATATATATATACAAGTGGTGCAGCATGGAAGATATTCAGGCAGCTCTATTTCTGGCATTTTGTAACTTTGGAGTGCCTGCTTTTGCAACCTGAATAATGTTCTTTTAAGTATAGAGTTTAGGAGGGTTTTTTTTAGGATGTAATTATAATCTTGTTCTACATAATTTAACAGCATCAGGGCAGGAGATTTTTATCCAAGGCTGGAAGTAATTGTCAGGCTAGTATTGTGCAGCCAAGCAGCTCGAGGGAAGGACAAAACTGTGCATTTCCCAGTCACAAAGTGGAGAAGAGGACAAGCCCACCCCTGGGTCTGCACACAGAGTCTCTGCAGTGGGCAGGAAGCCTTGTGAACTTTGAAGGGGCACGTTGAGGGGTAAAGATCATCAGCAAAATATCTGAACCACGGATGTAGAAGAAATGAGTGACATTTGGGGCTTTGTTCCATGGGCATGGTGGCATGCCCAGAGTTGACTGCCACCTCCTGTCCTGCTCTTGGTGTGTGGTGTGAAAGGTTTGAGGGTTATCTCAGGCATAGGGCAGCAGGGTTTGGGGGCTGGGGGTGTGGGTCAGCTCAGCAGAAGTGTCACTGGCCAGCAACTGCACGAGAGGGCCCTGGATGCTCCTTCCTCACTGTCCCCTTTGGGACCTTGAGTCATTTGTGGGGATGGGTCCATAACAAGCTGCTGGTGGTGATGGCCAGCACCAAACTCAAAAGGGCTGCTGCCACCAAAGTCTCCTTGCCCAAGTATTTGAACATGGGTTAGTGCTGATCCAGTTTACATGGCTCTGACAATTGGAAGTAGATGGAATTTCATCTTGGTTTCTCCTGCTTCCCTGCATGTATTGATCCATATGGCCAAGATCTCAGCTGGAGGGAGGCCAGAAGGGGTGGGACAGGACTCTGAAAGGGCATGAGGGAACAAGCCATTTCCTAGATCATTAATTTGCTATTTGCAGCCAGAGCGTTATTGGCTCAAGATGAAAGACTGCCAGGGACAGCAGTGGAAATCTGGGATTGCTGATGATTTCTCTTCTTAAGGTCACTGCTGAGTGGCACAGACCTAATGGCACGACACTGGAGAAACAGGAGCAGTGCCTGCCTCCCAAATTCCTGTGCACAGACCACATCCACAGAGCTGTGGGTGCTCAGCACAAGGCACGATGTGCTGGTGGCACAGGAACACCTGAAGCTGCCTAGTCTCCCCTGTGCCCTTCTCTGATTTGGGTTGCAGTCACTCTCTCCTGGCTGCTGTCTCAGGATTAACCTTCTGGTTGAAGTTATCAGGTAAAACCTCCTGGTTTTGACAGCAGAGGGTCTGGATTCCCTCTAATGCCAGTTGTAAATTTTGTGCTCTTTAACAGGGGAAAGCCTCCTGGATAGCTCTGCCAGCTTGCTTCTATTCTTTCACTGGATGCTTTGAGTTAAAAGAGTGAAAAATGGGGTGTGATGGAGTATTAGCAGAGAAGCAGGTTTTCAAATGAAGTTAACCAATTTCTCCACTCACAGGCAAGTCCACTACAGCTTCTGACTCCACTCCTGTTCCTTTGACAAGACCTGTACTTGAGGCACTTGACTACCAGGTGTTGGGATGTCCAAATCTCTGCTCCAGCAGGTTCTCATACAGCACATTACTCAGGACTATGTCCTGATGGCATTTGAATAATTCTATTTTGATATTGAATACTCAAAACTTTCAGCATCTGGTTCAGTGGGCCTAGTAAGCAGCTACTCCTTGGGAAGCAGAGATTTGTGAAAGGCCATGTGTTGTGCCCATGAAATGAACACCTGGATGTTATATCCAAGCAGGATGTGTCTGCCAACAGAGAATGAAGCCCCTGAACATGTCCTGCCCTGGGAACCCCCTGTGTGTGAGCAGATAATCCTCATTTCTCCTGAGAAAAGCAGAACACCTCATTTTCTCATGTTTGATGTTTGTCTTTCCCTCTTCTTCCTGGTGGCTGTTTAATAGAAATCTTGGATCAGTGGCACTTGACATGCTGCGGAAAAACCTGCTCTGGGACAGATTTCTTGGCCTCTGTTTTGTTCTCAGTTGGGAGATCTTCTCTGGTACTTGGAAGCTGAGATCCAAAAACCCGTGTGTGGGGCTGGGAGCCAGCACGTGCTGGGGAGGAAAGGGACCTGTCAGTGATGGAAAACAGGCTGCTGCTGCTGGTACAAACTTGCCTTCCCACTGTCTTTGAGCATGTGGTGAAGTGGTGCCGAGCAAGTGGCAAGAAATTACACCCAGACTCCCCCTGTGTCGGGTTTTGCAGCCTCTGCAGTGTTTGCAGCCTCCCATTGCATTGTTCAGCTGTCTTGCTGAAATAAATGGCTTTGAACTCTTGCTTCTGAGGGGAGTGATTAAGGTGCTGCTGCTTAGTCATCAGACTTTGCTTCCTATTTAATTTCTGATGAATATAACGGAGAGCTTAAAGTGCACCGTGGTGGAAATCACAAGGGCCCTCCCTGTGGAAGGGTTTCAAGGTGCTCTTCCTTTTTTGCCCCCTGGATTTCGGGGATTGAGCTGCTCAGCAGCCTCTGGCACAGCAGAGCCTTGCCTTGTGATCTGGAGTTAGCTGTGCAGGTGGCTGGGTGCTAAAAAGTGCTTGGTAACTGAATACAGAACAGTACCTGTGGTTATGCCAAAGAATTGCCAAGGTGGAGACTTTAGGAAGAGCAGATGAAACCTCCCACTTTCCTCATACACATTTTCACATGGTGGAATCATAAAATGGTTGGGTTTGGAGGGGACCTTACAGATCATCTAGTTCCACTCCTGTCACAGGACAGGACACCTTCCATATGATGTATTAGAAAACTTGTCCGAGGAGGCTTGGAGATTTTAGCCTGAGCTGAGTGGGAAGCATGTTTTCAATTCCATAATGTTTTTTTTTTTTTTTAACCTGTGAATGGGAAGAAAATCTTCAAAATATTCTGCAGACTGAAAAACCTGAAAAAAAAATCAAGTCAGGTCAATACAGAGTTAAGTGAGATAGTGATAGATCACTTCAAGTTCAGATTTTGCTTTTGCATTTTTTTCCAAGTTAAAAAAAAAAAAAAAAAGAAATAAAAGAAAATAGAAAAAAGAAAAAGGTATAGTAGAAATGGTATCTTTATAAAGGAAGTTAGGTTCTGGGTGCACTGAATGTTGCAGTATTTCAGCAGTTTTCTAACATTCTTTTCTAAAATATAATGAAAATTGAGTACACTCCTGGACAAAAAAGCTCTACTTTTTTTTTGCAACCAGACACCAGCAGTGTCTGATCCTTCTGTGCTATACTGAAGGGTATGAACATAAATTTGTATGGTTCCCTAAATCTGACCTGCCTGACTGCTGCTGGAGATGCTTCTAACTCTCACTTGCTTTTCTTGAACTTCCAAATTAAACAAACCTTTTCTAAGTGTTAAGTGAGAGCTGCTCCTCCATTTCTGCCCATGTTTTATGAGTCATTTGCTGAGCTTTTGCCTGGAAATGGCCATGTTTCAACAGAGCTTGCAAAGCATTTTGTAATGAGCATCTCTTAGCATCTAAATTACAATAAAATCACTAAGCAATGAAATACATTAAATTCTTACCTAAATAAATGTAGTTCCATTAAAAATAGATACTCACCTATCAGCTCCTTCTATGAAAATGGAGAACTAGAAAAAATAGACAGGCTGTATGGAGGGCTCTGCTAATATTAACACTTTTTTTTTCAGTGTTTGGAGAAAACTGATTTATTAAAAAAAACTTGGCGCGA